>ML322681.1:0-18720 GCA_005239505.1 Nicotiana paniculata
GGCAATTAAACTGGAATTCCGCCAGACGTGCCTGTATTATCGCCTGCCATAGTCCATGCCAGACGCCTTGGTACGGAACCGCTACCGGATTGCATGATATTTCTCCAGAACATAAAATACGACCCAAGGAACCATAAGAAACGCTTCGAAATGATCAAGTTACATTTTTTGGCAATTAAACTGCAATTTCGCAAGTCGTGCATGTATTATCGCCTACCATGGTCCAGACTGAACCCTTTGGTACGAAGCCGGTACCGGATAACATGATATTTGTCAGGGACATCAAATATGACCCAAGGAACCATAACCAACGCTTCGAAATGATCAAATTAAATTTTTTGGCTTTTCATGGCAATTAAACTGGAATTCCGCCAGTCGTGCTTGTATAATCGCCTGCCATGGTCCAGGCCGGACGCCTTGGCAGGGAGCCGGTACTGGATCTCATGATATTTGTTTGAGACATCAAATACGACATAAGGAACCATAACCAACGCTTCAAAATGATCAATTTATATTTTTTGTTATTTTATGGCAATTAAACTGGAATTCCGCCAGTCGTTCCTGTATTATCGCCTGCCATGGTTCGGGCCGGACGCCTTGGTACGGAGCCGGTACTGGATCTCATAATATTTCTCCGGGATATCAAATACGACCGAATGAACCATAACCATTGCTTCTAAATGATCAAGTTACATTTTTTGGCACTTTATGGCAATTAAACTTGAATTCCGCCAATCGTGCCTATATTATCGCATGCCATGGTCCAGGCCGGACGCCTTGCTATGGAGCCGGTACCAGATTGCATGATATTTCTTCGGACATCAAATACGACCCAAGTAACCACAATGCTTGGAAATGATCAAGTTACATTTTTTGGCATTTTATGGCTATTAAATTGGAATTCCGCCAATCGGGCCTGTATTATCACCTGCAATGGTCCAGGCCGGATGCCTTGGTACGAAGCCGGTACCGGATCACATGATATTTGACCTGGACATCAAATGTGACCCAAGTAACCATAACCAACGTTTGGCAATGATAAAGTTACATTTATTGGAATTTTAGGGCAATTAAATTGGAATTCCGCCAATCGGGCCTGTATTATCACCTGCAATGGTCCAGGCCGGATGCCTTGGTACGGAGCCGATACCGGATCGCATGATATTTATCCAGGACATCAAATACGACTCAAGGAACCATAACCAACGTTTCCAAATGATAAAATTACATTTTTTGGCATTTTATGGCTATTAAACTGGAATTCCGCCAGTCGTGCCTGTATTATCTCCTGCCATGGTCCAGGCCGGACGCCTTGGTATGGAGCCGGTACCGGATCGCATGATATTTTTCCGGGACATAAATTACAAACCAAGAAACCATAACCAACTCTTCGAAAGGATGAAGTTACATTATTTTGAATTTTTCGGCAAATAAACTGGAGTTCCGCCAAATCATGCCTGTATTATCGCTTGCCATGTTCCAGGCCGTACGCCTTGGTACGTAGCCGGCATCAGATTGCATGATATTTGTCCAGTATATGAAATATGACCGAAGGAACCATAACCAACGCTTCGAAATGTTCAAGTTACATTTTTTGGCATTTTATGGCTATTAAACTGGAATTCCGCCAGTCGTGCCTGTATTATCGCCTGCCATGGTCCAGGCCGGACGTCTTGGTACGGAGCCGGTACCGGATCGCATGACATTTGTCTGGGATATCTAATATGATCGAAGGAACCATAACCAACATTTCGAAATGATCAAATTTATTTTTTTTAATTTTATGGCAATTAAACTGGAATTCCGCCAACCGTGCCTGTAATATCGCATGCCATAGTCCAGGCCGGACGACTTGGTACGGAGACGATACCGGATCACATGATATTTCTTTGGGACATCCAATACGACCTAAGGAACCATAAAGAATTCGGAATGATCAAGTTACATTTTTTTGCATTTTATGGGAATTAAAATTGAATTCCATGAGTCCTGCCTGTATTATCGTCTGCCATGGTCCAGGCCGGGCGCCTTGGTACGTAGCCGGTACAGGGTCGCATGATATTTGTGCGGGACATAAAATACGACCCAAGGAACCATAACTAATGCTTTGAAATGATCAAGTTACATTTTTTGGCATTTTATGGATATTAAACTGGAATTCTGCCAGTCGGGCATGTATTATCGCCTGCCATGGTCCAGGCCGGACGCCTTGGTAAGGATCCGTTACCGGATCGCATGATATTTTTCTGGGACATCAAATACCACCCAAGGAACCATAACCAACGGTTCGAAATGATCAAGTTACATTGTTTCACATTTTATGGCAATAAAACTGGAATTCTGCCAGTCGTGCATGTATTATCGCCCTCCATGGTCTAGTCCGGACGCCATGGTACGGAGCCGATACCGGATCGCATGATATTGGTCTAGTACATCAAATACGACCCAAAGAACCATAACCAGCGCTTCTAAATGATCAAGTTACATTTTTTGGCATTTTATGGCAATTAAACTTGAATTCCGCCAGTCATGCATGCATTATCGCCTGCCATGGTCCAGGTCGGACTCCTCGGTACGGAGCTGGTACCAAATCTCATGATATTTGTCCGAGACATCAAATACGACATAAGGAACCATAACCAACGCTTCAAAATGATCAATTTACATTTTTTTTCATTTTATGGCAATTAAACTGGAATTCCGCCAGTCGTTCCTGTATTATCGCCTGCCATGGTCTGGGCCGGACGCCTTGGTACGGAGCCAATACTGGATCTCATGATATTTCTCCGGGACATCAAATACGACCCAATTAACCATAACCAACGCTTCTAAATGATCAAGTTACATTTTTTGGCAATTTATGGCAATTAAACTTGAATTCCGCCAATCGTGCCTATATTATCGCATGCCATCGTCCAGGTCGGACGCATTGGTACGGAGCCGGTACCTGATCGCATGATATTTCTTCGAACATCAAATACGACCCAAGGAACCACACTGCTTGGAAATGATCAAGTTACATTTTTTGGCATTTTATGGCTATTAAATTGGAATTCTGCCAGTCGTGCATGTATTATCGCCTGCCATGGTCCAGGCCGAATGCCTTGGTACGAAGCCGGTACCGGATCACATGATATTTGACCTGGACCTCAAATGTGACCCAAGTAACCATAACCAACAATTGGAAATGATAAAGTTACATTTTTTGGAATTTTATGGCAATTAAATTGGAATTCCGCCAATCGTGCTTGTATTATCGCCTGCAATGGTCCAAGCCGGATTCCTTGGTACAGATTCGATACTGGATCGCATGATATTTGTCCGTGACATCAAATACGACCCAAGGAACCATAACCAATGCTTCGAAATGATCAAACTAAATTTTTTGGCATTTTATGGCAATTAAACTGGAATTCCGCTAGTCGTGCCTGTATTATCTCCTGCCATGGTCCAGGCCGGACGCCTTGGTATGGAGCCGGTACCGGATCGCATGATATTTGTCCGGGACATAAATTACAACCCAAGAAACCATAACCAACTCGTCGAAAGGATCAAGTTACATTATTTGGAATTTTTTGGAAATTAAACTGGAGTTCTGCCAAATCGTGCCTGTATTATCGCTTGCCATGTTCCAGGCCGGACGCCTTGGTACGTAGCCGACATCGGATCACATGATATTTGTCCGGGATATCAAATATGACCGAAGGAACCATAACCAACGCTTCGAAATGTTCAAGTTACATTTTTTGGCACTTTATGGCAATTAAACTGGAATTCCACAATCGTGCATGTATTATCGCCTACCATGGTCCAGGCCAGACGCCTTGGTACGGAGCCGGTACCGGATCGCATGAAACTTGTCCGGGATATCAAATATGACCGAAGGGACCGTAACCAATGTTTCAAAATGATCAAATTACATTTTTTTGAATTTTATTGCAATTAAACTGGAGTTCTGCCAGCCGTGCCTGTAATATCGCCTGCCATGTTCCAGGCCGGACGCCTTGGCACGTAGCCGGTACCGGGACGCATGATATTTGTGCGGGACATCAAATACGACCCAAGGAACCATAACTAACGCTTCGAAATGATCAAGTTACATTTTTTGGCATTTTATGGATATTAAACTGGCATTCTGCCAGTCGTGCATGTATTATTGCCTGCCATGGTGCAGGCCAGACGCCTTGGTATGGAGTAGGTACCGAATCGTATGATATTTCTCCAGGACATCAAATACGACCCAAGTAACCACAACGCTTGGAAATGATCAAGTTACATTTTCTGGCATTTTATAGCTAATCAATTGGAATTCTGCTAGTCGTGCATGTGTTATCGCCTGCCATGGTCCAGGCCATATGCCTTGGTATGGAGCTGGTACCGGACTGCATGATATTCTTCGGGGACATCAAATACAACCCAAGAAACCATAACCAACTCTTCTAAAGGATCAAGTTACATTTTTTGGAATTTTATGGCAATTATACTAGAATTCCTCCAAGTCGTGTCTGTATTATCGCCTGCCATGTTCCAGGCCGGACGCCTTGGTACGTAGTCGGTACTAAATCACATGATATTGGTCTGAGAAATCAAATATGACCCAAGGAACCATAACCATTGCTTCGAAATGATCAAGTTACATTTTTTGGAATTTTATGGCAATTAAACAGGAATTCCGCCAGCCGTGCATGTATTATCGCCTGCCATAGTCCATGCCAGACGCCTTGGTACGGAACCGGTACTGGATCGCATGATCTTTCTCCGGGACATAAAATACGACCCAAGGAACCTTAAGCAACACTTCAAAATGATCAAGTTACATTTTTTGGCATTTTATGGCCATTAAACTGCAATTCTGTTAGTCGTGCCTGTATTATCCCCTACCATGGTCCAGACTGGACCCCTTGGTACGGAGCCGGTACCGGATAACATGATATTTTTTAGGGACATCAAATATGACCTAAGCAACCATAACCAACACTTCGAAATGATCAAGTTACATTTTTTGGCATTTTATGGCAATTAAACTTGAATTCTGCCAGTCGTGCCTGTATTATCGCCTGCCATGGTCCAGACCGGACGCCTTGGTAAGGAGCCGATACGGGATCACATGATATTTCTTCGGGACACCAAATACGACCCAAGTAACCATAACCAACGCTTCTAAATGATCAAATTAATTTTGTTGGCTTTTTATGGCAATTAAATTGGAATTCCGCCAGTCGTGCCTGTATTATCGCCTGCCATGGTACAGGCCGGACGCCTTGGTACGGAGCCGGTACTGGATCTTATGATATTTGTCCGGGACATCAAATATGACCCAAGGAACCATAACCAACGCTTCGAAATGATCAAGTTACATTTTTTGGAATTTTATGGCAATTATACTAGAATTCCTCCAAGTCGTGCCTGTATTATCGCCTGCCATGGTCCAGGTCGGACGCCTTGGTACGGTGCCGGTACCGGATCGCATGATATTTGTCCGGGATATCAAATATGACCCAAGGAACCATTACCAACGGTTCGAAATAATCAAGTTACATTTGTTGGCATTTTATGGCAGTTAAACTGGAATTCCGCCAGTCGTGCCTGTATTATCGCCTGCCATGGTCCAGGCCAGACGCCTTGGTATGGAGCCGATACCAAATTGCATGATATTTTTCCGAGACATCAAATACAAACCAAGGAACCATAACCAACTCTTCGAAATGGTCAAGTTACATTTTTGACATTTGGCAATTAAACAGGAATTCCGTGAGTCGTGCCTGTGTTATCGCCTGCCATGGTCCAGGCCGGATGCCCTGGTACATAGCCGGTACCGAATCGCATGATATTTTTCCGGGACATCAAATATGACCCAAATAACCATAAGCAATGCTTCGAAATGATCAAGTTACATTTTTTGGCATTTTATGGCAATTAAACTGCAATTCCGCTAGTCGTGCCTGTATTATCGCCTATCAAGGTCTAGACTGAACCCCTTGGTGCGGAGCCGGTACCGGATAACATGATATTTGTCAGAGACATCAAATACGACCCAAGGAACCATAACCAACACTTCGAAATGATTAAGTTACATTTTTTGGAATTTTATGGCAATTAAACTTGAATTCTGCCAGTCGTGCCTGTATTATCGCCTGCCATGGTCCAGACCGGACGCCTTGGTAGGGAGCCGGTACAGAATCACATGATATTTGTCCGGGACATCAAATACGAACCAAGGAACCATAACCAACGCTTCGAAATGATCAAGTTACATTTTTTGGCATTTTATGGCAATTAAATTGGAATTCCGCTAGTCGTGCCTGTATTATTGCCTACCATGGTCCAGGCCGGACGCCTTGGTATGGAGCCGATACCGAATAGCATATTATTTTTCCGGGACATAAAATACAACCCAAGAAACCATAACCAACTCTTCGAAATGGTCAAGTTACATTTTTGAGATTTTATGGCAATTAAACTGGAATTCCGTGAGTCGTGCATGTACTATCGCCTACCATGGTCCAGGCCGGACGCCGTGGTACATAGCCGGTACCGAATCGCATGATATTTTTTGGGGACACGAAATACAACCCAAGGAACCATAACCAACTCTTCGAAATGGTCAAATTACATTTTTGACATTTTATGGCAATTAAACTGGAATTCCGTGAGTCGTGCATGTATTATCGCCTGCCATGGTCCAGGCTAGACGCCGTGGTACATAGCCGGTACCGAATCGCATGATATTTGCCCAGGACATCAAATATGACCCAAGGAACCATAAGCAACGCTTCGAAATGATCAAGTTACTTTTTTGGCATCTTATGGTAATTAAACTTGAATTCTGCCGGTCATGCATGTATTATCGCCTGCCATCGTCCAGGTCGGAATCCTCGGTACGGAGCCGGTACCAAATCTCATGATATTTGTCTGAGACATAAAATACGACACTTGGAACCATAACCAACGTTTCGAAATGATCTATTTGCATTTGTTGTCATTTTATGGGAATTAAACTAGAATTCCGCCAGTTATGCCTGTATTATCGCCTGCTATGGTCCAGGCCGGACGCCTTGGTATGGAGCCGATACCGAATCGCATGATATTTTTCGGGGAAACGAAATACAACCCAAGGAACCATAACCAACTCTTCGAAATGGTCAAGTTACATTTTTGACATTTTATGGCAATTAAACTGGAATTCCGTGAGTCGTGCCTGTATTATCGCCTGCCATGGTCCAGGCCGGACGTCGTGGTACATAGCCGGTACGGAATCGCATGATATTTTTCCAGGACATCAAATATGACCCAAGTAACCATAACCAATGCTTCAAAATGATCAAGTTACTTTTTTGGCATTTTATGGCAATTAAACTTGAATTCCACCAGTCATGCATGTATTATCGCCTGCCATGATCCAAGTCAGACTCCTCGGTACGGAGCCGGTACCAAATCTCATGATATTTGTCCGAGAAATTAAATACGACACAAGGAACCATAACCAACACTTCAAAATGATCAATTTACATTTTTTGTCATTTTATGGGAATTAAACTGGGATTCTGCCAGTCATGCCTGTATTACCGCCTGTCATGGTCCAGGCCGGACGCCTTATACGGAGCCATTATCGGATCGCATGATATTATTATGGCACATCAAATATGACCCAAGGAACCATAACCAAAGGTTTGAAATGATCAAGTTACATTGTTTGGCATTTTATGGCAATTAAACTGGAACTCTGCCAGTCATGCATGTATTATCGCCCTCCATGGTCTAGTTCGGACGCCCTGGTATGGAGCCGATACCGGATGGAATGATATTTTTCCAGGACATCAAATACGACCAAAAGAACCATAACCAATGCTTCTAAATGATCACGTTAAATTTTTTGGCAATTTATGGCAATTAAACTTGAATTTCGCCAATCGTGCCTATATTATCGCATGCCATGGTCCAGGCCGGACGCTTTGGTACTGAGACGGTACCGGATCGCATGATATTTCTTCGGACATCAAATACGACCCCTGGAACCACAATGCTTAGAAATGATCAAGTTACATTTTTTGGCATTTTATGGATATTAAATTGGAATTCTGCCAATCGTGCTTGTATTATGGCCTGCCAGGCTTCAGGCCAGATGCCTTGGTACGGAGCCGGTACCGGACCGCATGATATTTGTCCGAGACATCAAATACAACCCAATAAACCATAACTAACTCTTCGAAAGGATTAAGTTACATTTTTTTTGAATATTATGGCAATTATACTGGAATTCCGCCAAGTCGTGCCTGTATTATAACCTGCCATATTCCAGGCCGGACGTCTTGGTACGTAGCCGGTACCGAATCACATGATATTGGTCCGGGACATCAAATATGACCCAAGGAGCCATAACCATTGCTTCGAAATGATCAAGTTACATTTTTTGGAATTTTATGGCAATTAAACTGGAATTCCGCCAGCCGTGCCTCTATTATCGCCTGCCATAGTCAATGCCAGATGCCTTGGTACGGAGTCGGTACCGATCGCATGATATTTCTCCGGGACATCAAATACAACCCAAGAAAACATAAGCAATGCTTCGAAATGATCAAGTTACATTTTTTGGCATTTTATGGCAATTAAACTGCAATTCCGCCAGTCGTGTCTGTATTATCGCCTACCATGGTCCAGAATGGACGCCTTGGTACGGAGACGAAACCGGAGAGCATGATATTTGTCAGGGACATCAAATACAACCTAAGGAACCATAACTAACACTTCGAAATGATCAAGTTACATTTTTTGGCATTTTATGGCAATTAAACTGGAATTCTGCAAGTCGTGCCTGTATTATCGCCTACCATGGTCCAGACCGGACACCTTGGTAAAGAGCCGGTACGGGATCACATGATATTTCTCCGGGACATCAAATACAACCCAAGAAACCATAACCAACGCTTCAAAATGATCAAATTACATTTTTTGGCATTTTTTGGAAATTAAACTGGAATTCTGCCAGTCGTGCCTGTATTATCGCCTGCCATGGTCCAGGCCGGACGCCTTGGTACGGAGCCGGTATCGGATATCATGATATTTGTACGGGACATCAAATACGACCCAATGAACCATAACCAATGCTTCGAAATCATCAAGTTACATTTTTTTGGCATTTTATGGCAATTAAATAGGAATTCCGTCACTCGTGCATATATTATCGCCTGCCATACTCCAGGCCGGATGCCTTGGTACGGTATTGGTACCGAATCGCATGATATTTGTCCGGGATATCAAATATGACCCAAGGAACCATAACCAACACTTCAAAATGATCAAGTTACATTTTTTGGAATTTTATGGCAATTAAACTGGAATTTCGCCAGTCGTGCCTGTGCTATCACCTGCAATGGTCCAGGCCGGATGCCTTGGTACGAAGCCGGTACCGGGTCGCATGATATTTTTCCGGGACATTAAATATTACCCGAGGAACCATAACTAGCGCTTCTAAATGATCAAGTTACTTTTTTGGCATTTTATGGCTATTAAACTGGAATTCCGCCAGTCGTGCCTTTATTATCGCCATCCTTTGTCCATGTCGGACGCCTTGGTATGGAGCCGATACCGGATCTCATGATATTTTTCCGGGACATTAAATATTACCCGAGGAACCATAACTAGCGCTTCTAAATGATCAAGTTACATTTTTTGGCATTTTATGGCTATTAAACTGGAATTCCGCCAGTCGTGCCTTTATTATCGCCATCCATTGTCCATGTCGGACGCCTTGGTATGGAGCCGATACCGGATCTCATGATATTTTTCCGGGAGATCAAATACAACCCAAGGACCCATAACCAACTCTTCGAAATGATCAAGTTATATTTTTTGACATTTTATTGCAATTAATTTGGAATTTCGTCAGTCGTGCCTGTATTATCGCCTGCCATGGTCCAGGACGGACGCCGTGGTACGTAGCCGGTACCGAATCGCATGATATTTGTCCGGGACATCAAATATGACCTAAGGAACCATAACCAACACTTTGAAATGATCAAGTTAATTTTTTGGCATTTTATGGCAATTAAATTTGAATTCCGCCAGTCATGCATGTATTATCGCCTGCCATGGTCCATGTCGGTCTCCTCAGTACGGAGCCGGTACCAAATCTCATTGTATTTGTCCGAGACATCAAATGCGACACAAGGAACCATAACCAACGCTTCGAAATGATCAAGTTACATTTTTTGTCATTTTATGCCAATTAAACTGGAATTCCGCCAGTCTTGCCTGTATTATCGCCTGCCATGGTCCAGGCCGGACGCCTTGGTACGGAGCCGTTATCGGATCGCATGATATTTTTCTGGGACATCAAATACGACCCAAGGAACCATAAAAAATGCTTCAAAATGATCAGGTTACATTGTTTGCCATTTTATGGCAATTAAACTGGAATTCTGCCAAGCGACCATGAATTATTGCCTGCCATGGTCCAGCCCGGACGCCTTGGCACGGAGCTGGTACCGGATCGCATGATATTTGTCCGGGACATCAAATATGACCCAAGGAACCATAACCAACGCTACGAAATGATCAAGTTACATTTTTTGGCATTTTATGGCAATTAAACTGGAATTCCGCTAGTCGTGCCTATATTATCGCCTACAATCGTCCAGGCCAGACGCCTTGGTATGGAGCCGCTACCGGATTACATGATATTTATCCTAGACATCAAATACGACCCAAGGAACCATAACCAACGCTTGGAAATTATCAAGTTACATTTTTTGGCATTTTATGGCAATTAAACTGGAATTCCGCCAGTCGTGCATGTATTATCGCCATCCGTGGTCCAGGCCGGACGCCTTGGTATGGAGTAGGTACCGGATCACATGATATTTTTCTGGGACATCAAATACAAATCAAGGAACCATAACCAAATCTTCGAAAGGATCAAGTTACATTTTCTGGCATTTTATGGCAATTAAACTGGAATTCTGCTAGTCGTGCCTATATTATCGCCTACAATGGTCCAGGTGGGACGCCTTTGTATGGAGCGGGTACCGGATTGCATGATATTTCTCCGAGACATCAAATACGACCCAAGGAACCATAACCAATGCTTGGAAATTATCACGTTACATTTCTTGGCATTTTATGGCAATTAAACTGGAATTCCGCCAGTCGTGCATGTATTATCGCCTGCCATGGTCCAGGACGGACGCCTTGGTACGACGCTAGTACCGGATCGCATGATATTTGACCAGGTCATCAAATATGACCTAAGGAACCGTAACCAACACTTCGAAATGATCAAGTTATATTTTTTGGCATTTTATGGCAATTAAACTGGAATTCTGCCAGTCTTGCCTGTGTTATCACCTGCAATGGTCCAGGCCGGACGCCTTGGTATGAAGCCGGTACCGGGTCGCATGATATTTTTTCGGGACATTAAATATTACCCAAGGAACCATAAATAACGCTTATAAACTATCAAGTTACATTTTTTGGCATTTTATGGCTATTAAACTGGAATTTCGCCAGTCGTGCCTTTATTATCGCCATCCATTGTCCAGGTCGGACGCCTTGGTATGGAGCCGATACCAGATCGCATGATATTTTTCCAGGAGATCAAATAACACCCAAGGACCCATAACCAACTCTTCGAAATGGTCAAGTTATATTTTTCGACATTTTATGGCAATTAATTTCGAATTCCGTCAGTCGTGCATGTATTATCGCCTGCCATGGTCCAGGACGGACGCCGAGGTACGTAGCCGGTACCGAATCGCATGATATTTGTCCGGGACATCAAATATGACCTAAGGAACCATAACCAACGCTTTGAAATGATCAAGTTTTTTTTTTGGCATTTTATGGCAACTAAACTTGAATTCCGCCAGTCATGCATGTATTATCGCCTCCCATGGTCCATGTCGGACTCCTCAGTACGGAGCCGGTACCAAATCTCATTGTATTTATCCGAGACATCAAATGCGACACAAGGAACCATAACCAACGCTTCGAAATTATCAATTTACATTTTTTGTCATTTTATGCCAATTAAACTGGAATTCCGCCAGTCTTGCCTGTATTATCGCCTGCCATGGTCCAGGCCGGACGCCTTGGTACGGAGCCGTTACCGGATCGCATGATATTTTTCTGGAACATCAAATACGACCCAAGGAACCATAACAAACGCTTTGAAATGATCAAGTTACATTGTCTGGCATTTTATGGCAATTAAAATGGAATTCTGCCAGTCGTCCATGTATTATCGCCTGCCATGGTCCGTTCCGGACGCCTTGGTACGAAGCTGGTACCGGATCATATGATATTTGTCCGAGATATCAAATATGAACCAAGGAACCATAACCAACGCTACGAAATGATCAAGTTACATTTTTTGGCATTTTATGGCAATTAGACTTGAATTCCGCTAGTCGTGCATGTATTATCACCATCTGCGGTCCAGGCCGGACGCCTTGGTATGGAGCAGATACCGGATCACATGATATTTTTCCGGGACATCAAATACAAACCAAGGAACCATAAACAACTCTTCGAAAGGATCAAGTTACATTTTTTGGCATTTTATGGCAATTAAACTGGAATTCTGCCAGTCGTGCATGTATTATCACCTGCCATGGTCCAGGTCGGACGCCTTGGTACGAAGCCAGTACCAGATCACATGATATTTGACTGGGACATCAAATATGACCCAAGGAACCGTAAACAACGCTTCAAAATGATCAAGTTATATTTTTTGGCATTTTATGGCAATTAAACTGGAATTCCGCCAGTCGTTCCTGTGTTATCACCTGCAATGGTCCAGGCCGGGCGCCTTGGTACGAAGCCGGTACCGGATCACATGATATTTATTTGGGACATTAAATATATTACCCAAGGAACCATAACTAACACTTCTAAATGATCAAGTTACATTTTTGGCATTTTATGGCTATTAAACTTGAATTCCGCCAGTCGTGCCTTTATTATCGCCATCCATTGTCCAGGTCGGACGCCTTGGTATGGAGCCGATGCCGGACCGCATGATATTTTTTCGAGAGATCAAATACAACCTAAGGACCCATAACCAACTCTTCGAAATGGTCTAGTTATATTTTTTGACATTTTATGGCAATTAATTTGGAATTCCGTCAGTCGTGCCTGTATTATCGCCTGCCATGGTCCAGGACGGACACCGTGGTACGTAGCCGGTACCGAATCGCATGATATTTGTCCGGGACATCAAATATGACCTAAGTAACCATAACCAACACTTTGAAATGATCAAGTTAATTTTTTGGCATTTTATGGCAATTAAACTTGAATTCCGCCAATCATGCATGTATTATCGCCTGCCATGGTCCATGTCGGACTCCTCAGCACAGAGCCGCTACCAAATCACATTGTATTCATCCGAGACATCAAATGCGACACAAGGAACCATAACCAACGCTTCAAAATGATCAATTTACATTTTTTGTCATTTTATGCCAATTAAACTGGAATTCCGCCAGTCTTGCCTGTATTATCACCTGCCATGGTCCAGGCCGGACGCCTTGGTACGGAGCCGTTAGCGGATTGAATGATATTTTTATGGGACATCAAATACGACCCAAGGAACCATAACCAATGCTTCGAATTGATCAAGTTACATTGTTTGGCATCTTATGGTAATTAAACTGGAATTCTGCCAGTCGTCCATGTATTATCGCCTGCCATGGTCCAGTCCGGACGCCTTGGTACAGATCTGGTACCAGATCGCATGATATTTGTCCGAGACATCAAATATGACCCAAGGAACCATAACCAACGCTACGAAATGATCAAGTTACATTTATTGGCATTTTATGGCCATTAGACTTGAATTCCGCCAGTCGTGCATGTATTATCGCCATCCGTGGTCCAGGCCGGACGCCTTGGTATGGAGCAGGTACCGGATCACATGATATTTTTCCGGGACATCAAATACAAACCAAGGAACCATAACCAACTCTCCGAACGGATAAAGTTACATTTTTTGGCATTTTATGGCAATTAAACTGGAATTCCGCTAGTCGTGCCTACATTATCGCCTACAATGGTCCAGGTCGGACGCCTTGATATGGAGCCGGTAGCGGATTGTATGATATTTCTCCGAGACATAAAATACGACCCAAGGAACCATAACCAACGCTTGGAAATTATCAAGTTACATTTTTTGGCATTTTATGGCAATTAAACTGGAATTCCGCCAGTCGTGCATGTTTTATCGCCTGCCATGGTCCAGGCCGGACGCCTTGGTAAGAAGCCAGTACCGGATCGCATGATATTTGACCGGGACATCAAATATGACCAAAGGAACCGTAACCAACGCTTCGAAATTATCAAGTTATCTTTTTTGGCATTTTATGGCAATTAAACTGGAATTCCGCCAGTCGTGCCTATATTATAGCTTGCCATGGTCTAGGCCAGACGCCTTGGTAGGGAGCCGGTACCGGATAACATGTCCGGGACATCAAATACGACCTACGTAACCAGAACTAACGTTTTGAAATGATCAAGTTACATTTTTTGGCATTTTATGGCAATTAAACTAGAATTCCACCAGTCGTGCCTGTATTATCGTCTGCCATAGTCCAGGCCGAACGCCTTGGTGCGGAGCCGGTACCGAATCACATGATATTTCTCCGGACATCAAATACGACCTAAGGAACCATAACCAACACTTCGAAATGATCAAGTTACATTTTTTTGGCTTTTATGGCAATTAAACTGGAATTCCGCCAGTCATGCCTGTATTATCGCCTGCCATGGTCCAGGCCGGACGCCTTGGTACAGAGCCGGTACCCGGTCGCATGATATTTGTGCGGGACATCAAATACTACCCAAGGAACCATAACACACACTTCAAAATTATCAAGTTACATTTTTGGCATTTTATGGCAATTAAACTGGAATTTCGCTAGTCGTGCATGTATTATCGCCTGCCATGGTCCAGACCGGACGCCTTGGTACGGAGCCGGTACCGGATAGCATGAAATTTCTCCAGGACATCAAATACGACCCAAGGAACCATNGCTTCGAAATGATCAAGTTACATTTTTGGCATTTTATGGCAATTAAACTGGAATTCCGCCAGTCGTGCCTGTATTATCGCCTACCATGGTCCAGGCCGGACGCCTTGGTATGGATCCAGTACCGGATTGCATGATATTTCTCCAGGACATCAAATATGACCCAGGAAACCATAAAAACACTTGGAAATGATCAAGTTACATTTTTTGGCATGTTATGGCTATTAAATTGGAATTCTGCCAATCGTGCCTGTATTATCGCATGCCATGGTCCAGGTGAGATGCCTTGGTACAGAGCCGGTACCGGACCGCATGATATTTTTCCGGGACATCAAATACAACCCAAGAAACCATAACCAACTCTTCGAAAGGATTAAATTTTTTTGAATTTTATTGCAATTATACCGGAATTCCGCCAAGTCGTGCCTGTATTATCGCCTCCCATGTTCCAGGCCGGACGCCTTGGTTCGGAGCCGGTACCAAATCACATGATATTTTTTCGGGACATAAAATACAACCCAAGGAACCATTACCATTGCTTCGAAATGATCAAGTTACATTTTTTGGAATTTTATGCCAATTAAACTGGAATTCCACCAGCCATGCATGTTTTATCGCCTGCCACAGTCCATGACAGATGCCTTGGTATAGAGCCGGTACCAGATCACTTGATATTTCTCCGGGACATCAAATACAACCCAAGGAACCATAAGCAATGTTTCGAAATGATCAAGTTACTTTTTTTGGCATTTTATGGGAATTAAACTGCAATTCTGAGAGTCCTGCCTGTATTATCGCCTGCCATGATCCAGGCGAGATGCCTTGGTACGGAGCCGGTACCGGACCGCATGATATTTGTCCGGGACATCAAATACAACCCAAGAAAGCATAACCAACTCTTCGAAGGGATCAAGTTACATTTTTTTGAATTTTATGGCAATTATATTGGAATTCTGCCAAGTCGTGCCTGTATTATCGTCTGTCTGTTCCAGGCCGGACGCCTTGGTACGTAGCCGGTACTGAATCACATGATATTGGTCAGGGACATAAAATACGACCCAAGGAACCATAACCATTTGTTCGAAATTATCAATTTACATTTTTTGGAATTTTATGGCAATTAAACTGGAATTCCGCCAGCCGTGTCTGTATTATCGCCTGCCATAGTCCATGCCAGATGCCTTGGTATAGAGCCGGTACCGGATCACATGATGATTCTCCAGGACATCAAATACGACCCAAGGAACCATAAGCAACACTTCGAAATGATCAAGTTACATTTTTTGGCATTTTATGGCAATAAAACTGCAATTCCGCCAGCCGTGCCTGTATTATCGCCTACCATGGTACAGACTGGACGCCTTGGTACGGAGCCAGTACCGGATAGCATGATATTTGTCAGGGATATCAAATACGACCCAAGGAACCATAAAAAACACTTCGAAATGATCAAGTTTCATTTTTTGGCATTTTATAGCAATTAAACTGGAATTCTGCCAGTCTTGCCTATATTATCGCCTGCCATGGCCAGACCGGACGCCTTGGTAAGGAGCCGGTACCGGGTCACATGATATTTCACCGGGAAATAAAATATGACCGAATGAACCATAACCAACGCTTCGAAATGATCAAATTACATTTTTTGGGATTTTATGGCAATTTAATTGGAATTCCGCCACTCGTGCCTGTATTATCGCCTGCCATGGTCTAGGCCGGACGCCTTGGTACGGAGCCGGTACCGGATCTCATGATATTTTTTTGGAACATCCAATACGACCCAAGGAACCATAACCAATGCTTCGAAAATGATCAAGTTACATTTTTTGGAATTTTGTGGCAATTAAATTGGAATTTCGTCAGTCGTGCTTGTATTATCGCCATCCATGGTCCAGGACGGACGCCTTGGTATGGATCCAATACCGGATCGCATGATATTTTTCCGAGACATCAAATAGAACTCAAGTAACCATAACCAACTCTTCGAAATGGTACAGTTACATTTTTTGACATTTTATGGCAATTAATTTGGAATTCCGTCAGTCATGTCTTTATTATAAACTCCCATGGTCCAGGCCGGACGCCGTGGTACGTAGCCGGTACCGAATCGCATGATATTTATTCGGCACATCAAATATGACCCAAGGAACCATAACCAACGCTTCAAAATGATCAAGTTACTTTTTTGGCATTTTATGGCAATTAAACTTGAATTCCGCCAGTCATGCATGTATTATCGCTTGCCATGGTCCAGGCCGGACTCCTCGGTACAGAACCGGTACCAAATCTCATTATATTTGTCCAAGACATCAAATACGACACAAGTAACCATAACCAATTCTTTGAACTGATCAATTTAAATTTTTTGTCATTTTATGGCAAATAAACTGGAACTCCACAAGTCGTGCCTGTATTATCGCCTGCCATGGTCCAGACCGGACGCCTTGGTACGGAGCCGTTACCGGATCGTATGATATTTTTCTGGGACATCAAATACGACCCAAGGAACCATAACCAACGCTTCGAAATGATCAAGTTACATTGTTTGGCATTTTATGGCAATTAAACTGCAATTCTGCCAGTCGTGCATGTATTATCGCCTGTCATGGTCCAGTCCGGACGCCTTGTTACGGAGCCGGTACCGGATCACATGATATTTGTACGAGACATCAAATACGACCCAAAGAACCATAACCAACGCTTCTAAATGATCAAGTTACGCTTCTTTGGCAATTTATAGCAATTAAACTTGAATTCCGCCAATCATGCCTGTATTATCGCATGCCATGGTCCAGGCCGGACGCCATGGTACGTAGCCGGTACCGAATCACATGATATTTATTCGACACATCAAATATGACCCAAGGAACCATAACCAACGCTTCAAAATGATCAAGTTACTTTTTTGGCATTTTATGGCAATTAAACTTGAATTCCGCCAGTCATGCATGTATTATCGCTTGCCATGGTCCAGGTCGGACTCCTCGGTACAGAACCGGTACCAAATCTCATGATATTTTTCCGAGACATCAAATACGACACAAGTAACCATAACCAATGCTTCGAACTGATCAATTTAAATTTTTTGTCATTTTATGGAAAATAAACTGGAACTCCACAAGTCGTGCCTGTATTATCGCCTGCCATGGTCCAGACCGTACGTCTTGGTACGGAGCCGTTACCGGATCGTATGATATTTTTCTGGGACATCGAATACGACCCAAGGAACCATAACCAACGGTTCGAAATGATGAATTTATATTATTTGGCATTTTATGGCAATTAAACTGGAATTCTGCGAGTCGTGTATGTATTATCGCCTGCCATGGTCCAGTCCGAACGCCTTGGTATGGAGCCGGTACCGGATCGCATGATATTTTTCCGGGACATCAAATACGACCCAAATAACCATAACCAACCCATCTAAATGATCAAACTACATTTTTTTGAAATTTATGGCAATTAAACTTGAATTCCGCCAATCGTGCCTGTATTATCGCATGCCATGGTCCAGGCCGGACGCCTTGGTACGGAGCCGGTTCCGTATCGCATGATATTTCTCCGGGACATCAAATATGACCCAAGGAACCATAACCAACTCTTCAAAAGGATCAAGTTACGTTTTTTGGCATTTTATAGCAATTAAACTGGAATTCCGCTAGTCGTGCCTATATTATCGCCTGCCATGGTCCAGGTCGGA
>ML322682.1:0-25104 GCA_005239505.1 Nicotiana paniculata
TAACTGAAGTTGTTGTTTGCTGCTACTGAGCTTTCTCCTTGTGCTGATCTTTGCTCTTCTTCGTTGTATTGATGTTGCCTAACCTTTATTTGGTCAGGCGTTGGGGTTGAATTTTTTCTTTAAGCGGTATGTAACTGTTTAATGTTATTGAAAGATTCAAAAATGTGAACTTTATTCTTCTCTTTCCCTGGATATTTTCTGATTTAGCTGAACTTTCTTTTTTGGTTTGTATATAATCTGCTGAAAATCTGAATTTCTTGAAATCAATATGACTTTTTAGTGTGTCGAGTCGAAAAATGTAAGAATGGGTTTGGTAGTTAGATTTCATGTTTGTATTAGTCTCTTAGTGCATTAGTAAGATAAATTGCATTAGGGTAGATGAATTCGACTTTACAATGGTCAAATTCACCCCCATAATAGTGCATAAATAATAGTATAGATGGTGGGAATTTACTCTTCAAAGGGCATAAAATATNCAGTCGAAGTATTCAAAAGAATACTTTTTGAAATGTAGATGGGAATGTCAAAAGTCAAACAAAAATTGCATCTCTGAGTTTAAATCTGACCTTTTCTTATGGTCAGATTCATTCTAAGGAAAATGCACAAAGGATGTTTCTTTTAGATACTATTTAGTATAGCATTGCTAAATTCAAGTTCGACCCCTTTCATGGTCAAATCTACCTTAGTAGATGTATAACACACCTAGCTTTTGGAGTGTTTACAACTTGCAAAAGGAGGCTCAAGTATTAGCCATAAGGAGATTCAAGTCGGATCAACTGGTTAGAAGTTGCAATTTTCAGTTTACTTTCTTGTAGAAAAAATAAAATGTATCTTTATAGAAGTTGAAGCTCTGTAATTCATCTATACTCGTTCTTTTAGAAGCATTGTAATATGAAACTGGACTCTATATTCACTGTATCAGCAGTATTTTTCAGTCCTATATGTATGTACCCATGTAAGTCTAAAGAAATGGGCATAATTGGGCCAGAGTCTTCTGAGTCCACTGAACTCGAACGAGAGCAGTTATGGTTAATTTTTAGGCCCAGGTCATTGACAATGGCCTGGTGGAGCTTGAAAATGCCCACATGTTTTATTTTCCTCAAAAATTGTTTTATTTACAAACTCAATTGCAAGGTTTTAAATGTTGGAATATTCAAATTCGGGTTAACAAATTTATTAGCGTTTTTTTTGTAAAAAATCTTTCTCTACAATTTTTATTTAGATAACCATCGAATTTGTAGAAAAAAACTATTTTAGCTCAGAAAGAATTTCAAAAGTCTACACAAAAAATGAAAATCTGCTATTCAACAGTGCTTGTAAATTTCCAGAATTAGAACAACATAAAGAAATCAGTGTGCATGATTTGTGAAATAAACACCATAGATTTAGGTTGTTCTGAAGTCAATAAAGTTGTTCAATCAATAAATATTTTGTTGCAATTAAATGCGTTTATTTGGTTTTTTGGAACATGTTCCTTATGAATTAGTGAATTTTAGATCTCTCTTCATTGATGCATGTCTTAAATTGATGTACTTAGCTTCGTTTTTTATTACAAAAGTAGCCAAAATTAGGATGGCCTAAGGAGATACAAATCGGGCTAGACTAGGCCATAGCCCAATCTCATGACTTGACTTAGGATTTTTTAATTTAGATGTAGTGAATCTCGAAAGCCTTTTAGATAGTGAATGCCTTAAACTCAGAAAATAAATCAATCTTCGGAGTATACATTTTTCGCAACTTTGAATGAAAACAACTAAAAATGTACCTTTTTCTCAAATTGTGTATACGTTTGCGTAACACAAATAAAGACTAAAATGAACACTCGTAGAGACACTTTAGGAACGAATTTCTTAAAATTATCGAAATTACGTACACGCTCGCGCGACGTGATTTCGGTCTCTTTTTGACAACAAAACAAAATATGCGCTTGCGCACCCTATTTACCTTATTAAATGAGTTCAGTGTCAAAAATTGCGTACACGTTCGCGTGACATGACTTCCGATGCATTTTAAACTTTACGGGTTTACGCATACGTGACCCGTCTCAAAAGAACCCTTTGAATATAAAAGGATTAATAAAAGCGGTAAAGAATACAAAAATGCATGAAGGCATAAAAACAGTAATTGAACAAATTAGGCCAAGTTTAGTCATTAAGCGACCACGCTAGAACAACGGAACTCGGGAATGCCTAACACCTTCTCCCGGGTTAACAGAATTCCTTACCCGGATTTGTGGTTCGCAAACAATTTAAACAGAGTCAAAATTCCTTGTTTTTGGGATTTTTAATAAATAAATGGTGTCCCGGAACACCATAAAAAATTCGGGTGGCGACTCTGAATAAATAAAATAAATCCCAAAAATCGATTGTCACTTAAATTGGAAAAACTCCCTTATACCCCTCCCCGGGGTGATGAAAAAGGAGGTGTGACAACCATTACACCGTATAAGCCAAAGATTTTACTTTATCTTAGGCAAAGAGTATCACACCATCTAAGCCAAAAATTTATTGTCTGAAGCGAAGATCATTACACCGTCTAAGCTAAAGACTATTTTATTTGAAAACTTGACTTTCTTTATCTATGGAAAAGACCATTACACCGTTTAAGCCAAATATTTTACTTTTATCTGAGGCGAAGACCATTACACCATCTGAGCCAAAGAATTATTTTTTCTGAAGCAAAGACCATTACACCGCCTGAGCTAAAGACTTCATTTTATTTGAAAACTTGGTTTTATTTATCTATGGCAAAGACCATTGCATCATCTAAGCAAATGATTTTCCCTTTTCATACTTGGTAGAATTAATCTTGAGATTATATTATGGATTTTAGGCCATGAATATCGCATTTCTAAGTTAAGTTCTAATAAACACTTTTCTCTCTTTTTGCAGTCTAAACATGATTTACTTCAAAAACTCAAGAATTTCTTCCTCTAATTCGCAATGCCTTATTATTTCGCACCATAAGGGAAGCAAGGTGGAGACAAGGTTACCAGTTGATAGGTCACTAATCGGCCAATATGCCGCAGCTTCATGGGTACCTTTGGGGGACCCACCTTATTTGGCAGACTGGACACTTGAATACAATAGTCGTCCTCCCAAGACATGGATGTTTTTCCCAACTAATCATTATGCATGGAAAGTCGCGAGTACCTTACCATGTCTGGGGTGTCGAATTATTAACAAGGAAACTTATTGGGGCAATGATTTGTCGTTCGGCGGTGTGAATTTCATTACGTTCCTAGCTACTGGGAATGGGCAGAAGACGTCTTAAGTAGGTGTCGCTTGACTCTGGAGGGTGCAAGAATTTATGACGATGTATATTCTTCACTCTTCATATATGACCGTAATACAAATATTATGCAGGCTTTATGTGAGGCATGGTGCCCAGCTACGAATACATTGCTTACCGTTGCTGGAGAACTATCCATATCACTTTGGGATTTGAATAAGATTGGCGGTCTGCCTATAATAGGATCTCCTTGCGAGGAAGTTGTTCCAAATGTTGAAGAGCTTATAGGCACGTATGACAAGGGGAGAAGGTTTATTCCCCAGACTTGTGACCATTTGTTTGATGCCTTCCATCGGCTCCGAGAGGGAGGTAGCAACGATCCAAAGGTTTCTGTGAAAAAATGGGTAGAGTTCTGGTGCAGAAAGATAATGAAGTATACTCAGCCTCCTTTAAGGAAAGAATAAGTCTGCTCGTTTGAAATCGACACACAATCCTACCGGGGTCATAGAGGAAGCAGTTCGTTGGTCGACTGTTGAAGAAGCCTTATTCCATAAGCTAGGAGTTATGAGTGACAAGAAAGACGAGACATACTTGGATGCTTTTCTATCTTTTTGGTTATGTATTTTTGTGCTCCCTTAAAAAACGGTGAATTCATTCGTCCTGTGACCTTTAAAATCGCGTTTCATCTTGCTTGTAAATGAAGAGTCAGCCTTGCAGTCCCGGTCTTAGCCAAAATATGTAAGGGTTTGAACGAGACTTCAAAGTGCTCGTTGCTTGATCCTGCTCAAACTTTCTTTCCAGCTCATTATGTGTATGGTTGGTTAGCCCATTACTTTAAGACTCATTTTCCGCATGCAAAGAGGCTAGTAGTTCCTCTCATGGCCGCATTTTCTGGTGAAGGTCTACTAGATATTTTGGGAAAGAGGAAGCAAGGAAGCGTATTCATAATGGAGAAAATATCATTTGGACTTCGACAATGCCCCGCAGATCTGATCCATACCACTACTATGACGATGGTAAGGTAGACGAGTTTGAGTTAAATTTCTTTATGAGTATTCTCTTGAATTATCTTCTTTTGAGGAACGGAGTCAACTTTATTGTTGAACCTTACAGTCCTCATCGATTTAGCCGCCAATTTGGTTTTTATCAAGACACCCCTGGTCGATTGGAGCAAGATTTTTGTGAGGCCTCACTAGAAGAAGAGTTAAAACTTGCATGAATTTGTGTGTTGACTGGATCTAAGTCAAGGGCAGTATTCCCTCCTTTTGGGTCCAACATGAAGAGGTTTACGTCGTCTAACTATTGATTTTGGTGGGAAAGGGCGCATGGAAGCCTTTTTGAAGATCACTTACAATTTTTTGATGAATACTGTTGAGCCAATCAGAAATACCCCTCAAGACCGCAACGAGGATGTTTTAGTGATTGATAAGCTTCCTAATTTAAATTCTAAGGTAGTTGAGATGCGCGCAGGCAACGGACCCATGCTACACAAAGAAGTTCAAAGAGAAGAGATCCATACTCAAGTTGACCAAAGTCCCATTCTATTTGATGTAGTCGGTGATGCCTCTAACAAGCGCCTATCCCAAGATGAGAGTGATAGCAGCAAAGGAGATCAATGTTGGAAAAAGAAAAGGCCAAACCCAGAAGGAGTTGTAGAGGTCCAAAGCGTTGATAGCCCTTCAAGAACAGTAACAGCTCGGAACGAGCAGGTAAAAGAAAACATAAACTTTTCATTTTTGTTAGCCATGGCCAATGACTTTGCTGAAGTATTCTTATATTTTTTTAATATATTTTTGTAGGCTAATAACATTGGAGCGTCGCAACAAGTAAGGACACAAGATAGCGGTGAGTCTGTACCAGGCCCGAACCAGCAGAAATCATCTTCCACGGCTAAGGCAGATCAAGAGGAAACTTGTATTTCTCATGATGAATTTACGGATATGTTGGGCTCTGATTTGCGTGAGCGACCAAAAATTGCAGCTTCAGTTTTTGATGGAAAAAAGGTTGTCTTGGATATTCGAAAGGAGTTTATCTTGAAGCTTTGGACTTTGATTCAGCGTAAGCTGAAAGGTAGCAATGCAGACAATGTATCTGAGCTTGAAGAAAATACTAAAGTGATCCTTGAGGCAATGGATGGGGATGATGTGGATATTTCCCCTTTGAGAAACCTATTAAAGTCTGTTTTTGAGCTTGCTGCTTCATATAACAAGACACGATCGGCTTTATCTGAGAAGGTTGAAGAGACTGCGATAGCAGATGTTGAGGTACACCTTACAAATGCCATGATTGAAGAAGAAGAGAAGGTTAAAGAAGTGTCATATATCCGTCAGTCCCTAGTTACAGTGAAAGAGAATATAGAGAAGCTCCGCGAAAAAGAGAAGAACTTAGAAGCATTTTTAGAAGTTGCTGAGAAAGAAGTTGAAGAAGCCAAATTAGGAGCCTCAACTACTAGAAAAGAGTATGACGCATGTTGCGCTGCTTTGTTGACTACTGATGACTTGGTCGATTTGGAGAAGAGGAAGAAATACTTGGAAGCTATGCTCAAAGATTTGGCCAACTACAAGTTGTGCTTAGATTAGGCTATAAACACTGCTTTATTTGTTTGTTGTTTTCTTTCCTTCTTGCATTTGATTGTTTAGTAGATGTTCTCATCAGCAATAAAACTTCTTTTTCTTCACTTTATATTGCACGTTCTCATTAATGTTCACTTTTGTTCTTGATTTATTTTTCAAGTGCTTTATGGATTTGAAGATTTGACATGCTTGTAGACTTTAACTTTAAGAACTAGCTGGCTTGAATGCTTCATATTGATGATGTAACAGACCTGGAAAAATCAACTTGACTTAAAATCGGAGACTTCAACTTGAACACTTAGCCTCTTATTAAAGAAACTATAATTATTCCATCCAAGACCTCAATTTTACATGGAGGACTTACCTCTTTGAGCCATCAAGAGAAGACAGAGGGTTCAACGAAAGAATACATGTACACCTAATTTCCTAGTGTCGATCAAGTGAATTATATTTTATCACACCTCATTTGAAAAATGCCTTGGGTAATATGTATTTTTGTTTGAACTCATATGACTGAACTTAGAATGAAACTCTAAGCTGCCTATTTACCTCGGTGAAGAGAATTAAGTCATTCCGTAGTTCGAAATGGGTGAGTTTTTTTTTTTTTGCGTCCTAACTTTTGCCTAGGTCGCCTCTTTCGAGACCTAGCGGACTTTATTTTTTGGATGTCCTAACTTTTGCCTAAGCCGCCTCTTTCAAGGTTTTCAACCTAGCGGAATTTTTTTTTTCTTTTTTTTTGGGATCGTGCATAGTTTACACTCTTACTGGCCAGGAGTAACGTGCAGTTTATGCTCATGCATTAGGTAGCGTATTTGTTTTCTTCAAGGATAGTATTTTTTCATGAATTTCCCGTTTATGGGGTCAATCCTCAAACCTTCTGAGTCAACTACCTTGTAAGCGCCACTTGAGTATACCTCTTGTATGATATATGGTCCATCCCACTTAGCAGAGAATTGCCCCAGATCGACGAGAGGTAATAATAAGCCTTTTGACCACAAGAACTTGGTCGCCCACTTGGAAAGATCTAAGGCATACTATTTTGTTAAAAGATCGAGACAAGCGAGCTTGATAACATTCAAGGCTTTGTTGAGCTTCTAGCCTCTTTCATCAAGAGCTTCTAATTCTTCAAGGCGTAACCGAGCATTTTCTTCATTAGTGAGTCCTTCTTGAATGGCAAGCCGTAATGATGGGATTTGATGCTCAAGTGGAAGGACTGCTTCAACTCCATAAACAAGTGAATAAGGAGTCGCTTGCGTTGGTGTGCAAAATGTGGTCCTATATGCCCAAAGAGCTTCTTCCATTCTCTCATGCCAATATATCTTAGACTTAGAGACAACCTTTTTCAACAATTTGCAAAGTGTCTTGTTAAATGCTTCAGCAAGTCCATTAGCAGCAGCGTAATACATGGAGGAATTGCGTTGCTTGAAGCCGAAAAGATCACATATTTTCTTCATCAACTTGTTATCAAATGGCTTACCATTGTTCGTCAATATATATCACAGAATGCCAAATCGATAGATAATATTGACTCGGATGAAGTTAGCTATATTTTCCTTCTTTACTTCCTTAAGAGAAACAACTTCTTCCCACTTCGAAAATTAATCAGTTGCGGTTAAAATATATAGATGTCCACCAGAAAACTTTGGCAATGGACGAACATCTAAACCCCAAGCATCAAATGTCCAAGAGGCAACAGTTGGATGTAATACTTCAGGTGGTTGATGTATGAAGTTAGCATGGAATTGTCAAGATTTACACCTTCGAGTGTAATACAAACAATCTTTCACCATGGTTGGCCAATAATACCCCATTCTTTTTATGTGAAAATAAAGTTTTGGCCCAGATTGATGCGCACCACATACTCCAGAGTGTGTTTCTTGCAAGGCTTGAAGGGATTCATCAGTCCCTAAACAACGTAGGAGTACTCCATCAAATGATCATCTGTAGAGTGTATTCATAAAGAAAGTTAGGGACTCTCCTTCGGATTTCCGTCTTCCTTCGAGGATTTTCTAGAAATATCTCGTAACAAAGATAATCGATTAATGGTTGTCGCCAATTTTCAATTTCAACCTCAATAACGGAAGAAAGATGCTCAACTTCGCTTTCTTCTTCCCCATAGTAATTTGGTGGAGGAACTACCCATCTTTATCAAACAACGACTTGTGTCTGATCAAGAAAAGATAATGTAGAAGCTAAGGCTGCTAATGCATCAGCTCTCTTATTTTCCATTCTCGGCACGTGTTGAATAGTTACTTCTCCAAGCCAACTTACCAATCTTTAAGCATATTTGTGATATGGCACCAACTTTGGCTTCTTGACCTCATAGCTACCCAAAATCTGATTGATCACTAACTTGGAGTCACCAAAACTTGTAGTTGCAATTGTTTGATATCCACAACCATTTCAATCCCAAGTATGAGCGCTTGATACTCAGCAACATTATTGGAGCACCATTGTGTCAGAGTGAAGGAATAGGGAAAAACTTCTCCTTGAGAAGTGATAAATGTTATTCCAGCGCCAGCTCCTTCATGATGTGCAGTGCCATCAAAATATATCTTCCAAGGAGGCTGAATTTCTATGACCATTGTATCTTCATCAGGCAATTCATCATACAACTGCCAATCATCTGGAATCGAATGGTCAGCTAGGAAGTCTGCTAATGTTTGTCTTTTTACTGCCTTTTGAGGAATATACACAATTTCAAATTGTTAAAATTGGAGGTATCACCTTGCTAATCGATCACTTAGGACTGGTTTAGACATGACAAACTTGATAGGATTCGCTCTTGAGACGAGTCGCACGACGTGAGCTTGGAAGTAAGGTTTCAACTTCTAAATAGAGAAGACAATGCCAAACATAACTTCTCAATAGGTGAATACTTGAGCTCATTTGGTGTCATCATCCTTCTCAAGTAATAAACCACATTTTCTTTGCCTTCATTGTTTCCTTGAGCCAGAACCGCTCCTACTGACCTTTCCTGTGCTGAAATGTATAATATTAATGGCTTTCCAGGTGTGGGGGTTGCCAGTACTAGAGGTTTCATCAGATAAGACTTAATGCTTTCAAAATCATTTCTGCAAGCTTGGTATCATTCAAAAGGAACCCCTTTCTTCATGAGGTGACTAAATGGTTGGTATCTTCCAGCCAAATTCGAAATAAATCTTCTAAGATATGCCAACTTAACCTGTAAGCTTTTTAATTCATGAATATCCTTAGGCTCGGTCATTTTCAAGGTAACATCCACCTTAGCTTAATCAATTTCGATATCTCGATGTTGAACAATAAAACCGAGGAACTTCGCAGAAGTATCCCCAAAGGCGAACTTCAACGGATTCATTCTGAGTTGGTATCTCGGAAGCCGTTCAAATACCATCCTCAAATATTGCAAGTGATCATCCTTCTTCCTTGACTTTACCACCAATTAGTCAACATAACACTCCACATTTTTATGAAGCATGTCATCAAAAATATTTTGCATGGCACGTTGATATGTAACACCAGCATTCTTCAAACCAAAAGGCACTACCTTGTAGCAGTATATACCTTTAGGGGTGTGAAAGGCAGTAAGTTCTTCATCCTTAGTGCCATGAGAATTTGATTATATCCAGACGAACCATCCATGAAAGACATCGCCTCGTATCCATTTGTTGCATCAATCATGAGCTCAGGGATAGGAAGAGGAAATTCATCCTTAGGACAAGCGTTATTTAGGTCCCTAAAGTCAACACAAACTCGGATTTGGCCATTCTTCTTTCTTACAGGGACGATGCTTGAAATCCATGTAGGATATTTAAATTCACGAACAAAACCAGCCTCAATAAGCTTGTTAACTTCAGTTTCAATCAAGGGAACCAGTTCAGGTCTAAAGCGACATTGTGCTTGCTTTACAGGAAGAGCACCTCGTTTGACAGCAAGATGATGAATAGCCACTTTGGGGTCTAAACCTGGAATTTCTTTGTAGCTCCAAGCAAATACGTCTTTTAACTCCTTAAGTAGCTCAATAGATTTTCTCTCTTCATCACCAGTTAGAAAGGCGCTTACATATGTGGGCTTTGGATCTTCAGCTACTCCGATATTGACTTCTTTTAGTGCATCTCGTTGTCTTCACCCCTTCTTCAAGCTCAGGTGGCACATCTTTAGCGTCTTCATCTTCTTGAGGATCACCATCATTGAAAGATATCTGATGACAACATGAATATCAAAGGCACTTCTCCTTGATTTTCGTATAAGGTGAAGCATTTTGTTCATCATGAATGGTGATATGATATGATGACCCCACACTTTCTTCATATTCCTACTGTTCTTTAGTGTGGACTATAGCATGAGCCTTTGCTTTAAGGACCTCTCCGCATGAAGCTACAATTTTTTTCTCTCGCCTCATTCTAGAAGGAATCAGACTTGGGTAGTCTGATGTAAACATATCCTTTTTAACGGAGATGGGTGCTCCAATCCTTCTATTACTTCCATGGCATTTTTTTCCTTCTTCAGTGGTCCCAAGCTATCAAAGTCTGAGGTCCTTGGTTTCGTAAGCCGATCAAACACAGAAGGCTTCTTATTAAGCATCACAAACACTTCTTTAGCAGTAATGTGTTACAACTTGCCATTTTAACGGAGATATGGATGGGCGGGGGTCGTTTGTAACCCAATCCTTCACGTGATTGCTTAAGTGGGTACCCTTTCTCCATCATCACCATTTGAGTAGGATTTGAAGCTTCGGGCGGGAGCTTTCCCAACTTGGATGATTCATTGGGATCATATCCAGCTTTTGCCAACAATTTGTAGGTGTTCTGGTCAAAGCCCTCATCTGTGCGCTTTGCATGAAGTTCTAGATTTAGAAGCGAAATGTGGTTTAATGATTTGAAAAACCCTTTAAGAAACTTTGTAGACGACTTAATTGCATCAATTCGCTTGATAGGAAGAGTCAAGCCTTTTAACACATTACCTTGTAGTTCAGAAGAAGGATATTCAACCTTCCTTGCCTTTGGGACATAGCTAAGAACAGGAATCACTTTCTTACTTGAAGATGCCTCATTCATCTTGCTCCTATCATAAAGCACCTGATCTTTTTCAGACGTAATTTTTGTCTTGCTAGTTGTTATATCAACCTTCTTTGCAACACTTTTGGTTAACATCACATCATCAACCTTGACCTCCTTTGAGACATAATTCTTTAAGTAGAACTTCGCATCGGCAAAGTATGATTCAGCCTCGGTAAAGGGTTTATCATCAGCGACTATCTTCTTTTCGGCCCCATCTTCACAGTACTTCAAGCATTGATTGTAGGTGGACGAGACCACTTTGTTCTCGTGTATCCATGGCCTTCCTAACAAGATATTATATGAGGTCTTTGCATAGATCATGTGCATCCATGCACTCAAACGCAAATCTCCCATAGTTATTTCTAATTTGATAGTCCCTATAGCTCTTTGCCCCCCTTTATTGAACCCTTGAATCATCGAACGACTTTCACGTAGTTCATCCATTGGTATGCCAAGCTCTTTGACTGTACGAATTGGGAGAATATTGACGCCAGATCCATTATCAATTAAAATTCTACTTATTCTCTGCTCACTCACAAATCCAACCATAAATAGCGGACGATTATAGGGTTTTTCTCCAAGCAAAAGATCATCATTAGTAAATGTGATCCTTGCATCACAAATATCCACTTCTTCACAGAGATGCTCAGTGAGTTTTTCAGACAAGAGAGGTGGCAACAATGATGCCTCTTACTTCTTCGTCTCTTCTTCCTCTACCTTACAACATGAGGTCTTGATATCTTCACAGGAAGCTTGCGTGCTTAACCATCTTGGTAGAAATTCATCCAATGTCATTGGACGGCGTGGCCTATGATAGCGATTCTCCTCCATTTTTGTTTTCTTCTTCTTTATAATTTTCTTCTTGGGTCTTTTCACCATTTTTTCCCCTAGTAAATTGCTTATTTGACTCCCTTTGTGAATTTGTCTTGCAGGGTCTCCGTCGAGTCACAAGAATCCAACCTTCCTCATCATCTTGACCATCACGTGATTCACTTTTCTTGATATCTTTCCTCCACTATTACTTCATTCACTATAGGGAGAAGTAATGTTTTTCTCACATCGACAGGTATGAAGTCACCAAATTTAATCATATTTGGTGATGATGCAATTTGGACGCCATCACATTCATGTACTTCGACAAAATTGCAGAGGACAACGGGATCAAGCGAACCAAAAATGACAGAGACTTGATTCGAACTTTCTTTCTCATCCTCAAGCAAGATTTTTCCTTCAGCGGCCAAGTCCATGACTTTCTCCTTGAAGATAAAGCATTTTTCAATAGGGTGTCCAATCAACCGATGGTACTTGAAATAATTTGTATCATTAGTATTTCCAACTTCGTCTAGGCAATTCATTTTAGGTAACTCAATGAGTTTCAACTCAAGGAGTTCTTCAAAAGTTGCTGCAACAGAATCCAAGAACGAATATTCTTTCGCTTGCATTTCCTTCAGAGTTAATTTTCGGCCAACTTTATCCTATAAGGACGTTGCCTTCACACTTTTATTCTTACTCATTTTTGTAGTGACCTTTAATGGCGAGGCGTTGATATTCATTGATTCTTTGCTCTCAGATATCGGCAAAAACTTGCCTACTTTCTTTATTTCTTGTTTATCCTTCACTTTGCGAGGTTCATAAACTGGTGGCCCTTGATTTCCACTTGAATACATGCTTAACTCCATATCATGAGCACATGTAGCCAATTATTCAAAAGATTTAGGCTTGATACCCTGTAGGATGTAGCAAAGTCCCCAGTACATTCCTTGGATACACATTTCTATTCCAGAAGCTTCACTAAGTCTGTCTTTGCAGTTGAGGCTTGCATTCCTCCATCCATTGATGAAATCAACAACAGGTTCATCCTTCCACTGACGTGTTTTTTTGTGTGAGTTCAACCATGCTTACGGTTCTCATTGTGCTATAGAAGTCGTTGAGAAATTCATGCTCAATTTGCTCCCAGCTATCGATGAAACCAACCTCGAGATCAGTGTACCAATCAAAAGAATTTCCTTTTAAGGAACGGACAAAATACTTAACAAGATAATCTCTATAGGTTCCAGCATTATTACAAGTTTCAACGAAGTGTGCAATGTGTTGCTTTGGATTTCCTTTTCCATCAAATTGTTAAAATTTGGGGGTTGATAACCTGCATGCATATTCAAACTATCAATTCTCGCAGTGTATGGCTTTGCATATGCGAGAGAAGACTTGTCATAAACATCATAATTATATTTGATGGTTCCCATAATGAAGTCTTTCAACTGGTCAATGAGAATAACCCCATCAGATGAAATCTGAAATTCTTTAGGAGTCGTTGTCTGCCTTGCAGATGAATCTCCTTTATCTTGCATAATAGGGAGCTTTCCAGGTGCATGACTTAAATCTCCCTCCATCATGCTTTCAACTCTATCTGTCAGCTGGACAATTTGATTATCTTGATCTTGCATATGCTTCGTTAACCCTTCAATTGCCTTTGTTAAATTTACGAGTTGTTATTCAACAGTTGAAGTGTTAGTCACCATTGCTTGGATAATCATGGTGGATGATGGAGCAAAGCATGGATTTTCTCTTATACCATACTCTGAGTGGAACAACTCACGTGGAGTACTTGGAGCAAATCCAGTGATCAAGAAATCATCATCATCCTGTGTGATGAGATTCTTAGATCTAGATGGACTAAGTAGAGCCAATGTCCTCTCAACAATTTCAGCAATGTTCGCTCCTTCTTCCAATTCAGTTGGATATGATCTTTCCCCCTTTGAGAATCGAAAATCAAAGATAGGAATTGATGCAGACGGCATTTGAAATGCTTGTTGTCCCAGCAATTTTTCCTTGTTCCTAATGACAGGTCCTACGCTTTCCATAGTAGCATCCAACAAGTTTTCAACATCATAGGAAAACTTGGAATTTGTAGCCTTAGCAGTAGTGAGCTTGAAGTTGATCTTCTTAGGAGCCATTTATGTGTTCTTAAAATTTGGTAATTGAAGAGATGAGAGGTAAAGATTGCCCCACTGGGCGTGCCAGAAATTTGTAACAACAAATTTTTGCGTCGAGAAAAATAAATAATCAAGACTGGAAAATTGCGTAACAAATGTTGTATTTGATTTCAATTAGTAAAAGTGTTACAATCTCTATGACATTCCTCTGATTCTCTAAATGTAAAGTATCTTGATGAGCTTGACTTTGACTCAAGGGCTTGTAAAGCTTGATTTTGAATCGCCTTCTTGAACTTGAATTTGGATTTGATCATGAACAAGTAATTTGATCTTGAACGCCTTGGTGTTTGATTTGGCTTCGTTCTTGATCTTGAACTTGAACTTGAACTTGTAGCTTGAGTGCTTGAGTGCTTAAACTTGTAGCTTGTAGAGAAATCTGTGTTGTTTGATCCACGAGCTCTCTGCTTGTTTCTTGTTATCACTTCTGGTGTCTTCTGGCTTTATGAAGACCTCTATTTATAATTATAGAGAGTGATGTGGCTCTGCGATTTGATTGGTCCGTTTGAACTGACCAATATCATCCAGACACTTGGCATGATTTAATTGGCTCAGTTATTTGGCTTGGATTGCCACATCACTTGACACATGGCATAATTTCATTGGCTCATTTATTTGTCTTGGATTGCCACGTCATTTGACACATGGCATGATTTCATTGGCTCATTTATTTGTCTTGGATTGCCATGTCACTTGACATGTGGCATGAGCCTGGGCTTTAAGATGGGATAATAGTCATTTGGACCTTGGGCTAATGAAGTAGGCTTATCATTTAAATTGTAATCCAAAATGTACTAGCCCATCACTTATATTTTAAATTTAACTAATTAACACCAATTTACTAGCCATAATATTTATTTGAACTAGTGTCTTGAATTTAATATGAACCAAATAATTTATAAATTTAGAATCCAACCAAATTTATATGCTAACAGCATGTTAGGTACCAAAACTTTTTTTTATGACTATTAGTAATTAAATATATATTTTTTACTCTAGACTGGATTCTCTTTATTTTGTTTTCTCTTTTCTATTTCTTCATTTCTTTTTTACAAGCTCAAAGCAATGTCAAGGTGACCATTTACACGTGGTGTTGGAATGCTATACGTTTTAGAAGTAGTTATCCATATAGTTGCACCACATACCCATAATTACTATTTCAATCCTCTACTATTAGATTATTACTAGTATTAGAACCGGTGCATGCATGGTTAACATTAGAAAAATACTAAGTATGTCCAACATTAGAAAAATATTAATGAAATATTTTTTCTTCTATTAATGTAATATTATCTATTGTGTGTCGTTGCTGATCACAAATCAAAAATAATTTCTTATATCAAACTAAAGTAAGTCTTATTCTTTCAACCTTTTAAATCATGTAGTTCGTTGTTGCATTATGCAATATTAGTCTAGCTCTTAAATTTCATTTATTTTCGCACTCTTATTTTATAGCTAGAAATTCATTCATTATATTCAATCGGTTGAGAAGGGTAAAAAAAGGTAAAAAGTAGAAGAAAATTAGGTTTAGCTATGATAGGCCAACGCAAAAATAATTTTTATTTAAAAGTAATTTGACCTTTTTGTTTGTAGATGTACAATAATTTTGTAACGTTAAAGTACTACTATTAAAATAATAAAAAAAAGTGGTATAAAGAAAATAAATATTTTGAATAATTGTACTCCTGTATACCAAATAAATAACAGCTTCTGTTATTTGCAAAAGCAAAAAAAAATTATATAAAAAAAATTGAAGATAAGCAAATAAGAATTAAGTCGTAGTAAAGACGAATTATAAACTCAATTCGACATCTTTTCTGCATATGCATACTTTTAAAACATATTCTTTCGATGCATACTGTAACGACCCGACCGGTCGTTTTGAGCTCTAGCGTGTCGTTCAGCGGTTTGAAGTCATGAGCAGCTTCATTTCAGATATTATGACTCGTGCTTATGGTCGGAATTGAAATTCGGGAAGTTCGGAGTCAAATTGGAAAGAAAATTCTCATTTCAGAAGCCTTAAGTTGGAGAAATTGACTAAGATTAGAATTTTGAGTAAACAACCTCCGAATCAAGATTTGAAGGTACCAGCAGGTTCGTATGATGATTTCGGAATTGGGCGTATGTCCGGATCGGGTTTTGGATAACCCGGGAGAATTTCGGCGTATATTGTGGAAGTTAGTATTTTGAAGAAAATTTTCTAAGTTTGGCTTGAAGTGCATTTCAGTGTTATTGATGTCCGTTTGAGATTCCGAGTCTGGGAATAGCTTTGTATGGTGATTTTGGAGTTGGGAGCGCGATCGAAAGTGAATTCGGATGATCGTAGGTCATTTTGAAGTTATTTCGCTAAAGATAGAAATTTGAAGGTTTTCGAGAAATCCGACCGGAAGTGAAAATTTTGATATCGGGGTCGAAATATGATTCCGGAAGTTGGAGCAGGTCTGTAATGTCAAATATGACTTGTGTGCAAAATTTGGGGTCAATCGGACGTGATTTGATAGGTTTCGGCATCGGATGTGGAAGTTTGAAATTTCAAAGTTCATAAAGTTTGGATTTGGGTGTGATTCGTGGTTTCGGCGTTGTTTGATGTGATTTGAAGCCTCGAGCAAGTCTGTGGGATGTTATAGGACTGATTCGTGTGATTGGACAGGGTCTCAGGGGCCCCGGGTGTGTTTCGGGATTAAATTCGGATCATTTCCTTCATGTTTGTTGATGTTGTTTCTGGTGTTTTGGGGGTTCATTGCAATCGCAGCCCTTGTTATGCGATCGCGTAGAAGGAATTGAAGGGGGGCTGAAGTTGGCTTGTGCAAACGCAATGGCAGGTCTGCGATCGCATAGGAGGAAAATGGGAGGCAGCTGGGAATGGCTTGTGCGATCGCGCGGTGTAGAGTGCGATCGCATAATGCAGAGTTTGGGGCAGCATGGTTTGGCCCATGAGATCACAGTGGCCTTTATGCGATCGCATAGAGGGCCAGTGTTGGGCAGTGTTATATTTTAACGGGTCTTAGCTCATTTCCTTCCATTTTCTTTTGGTTTGGACGATTTTGAGGAGCTTCAAGAGTGGTTTTTCGTCAAGCATCACTAGGTAAGTAATTCCTTCATGTTTTTAAGATTTATACAAGTTATATGCATGGATTAAACATGAAAGATTGTGGAAAAAATTGGAAAATTTTAAAGAAAACCTAGAAAATGGTAATTTGGTTTTTTAGCCACGAATTTGAGCATGGAATTTAGAGTAAATCGTATATTTGAACTAGTAAAGCTATGGGTAGAATTTATCTTCAAAAAATTTCGAATTCCAGGCACGTGGGTCCGAGGGAATTTTGGTCAATTCACTGAGCGGAGTTGGTAAAGTATATAATTTGAATTTGTTACGAGTATTAGAATGAATTTTCATTGTTTTGCCCGTTATTTGGTAGTTTTGGGGCGTTGTGCATCAATTGGAGTCGTCGGAAGGGCTTGGAAGCCGGTTATGGAATTTCGGAGCGAGGTAAGTCTCCTTTCTAAATTTGTGAGGGGGAATTGTCCCCCTAGGTGAACTACTTAAATATGTGCGACTATCTTCGGGGGCTACGTACGCACGAGGTGACGGGAGTCCGTGCGTAACTACTATTATGCCATATCCGGATAGTCTAGGACCCACTAGCATGCCTTACTTGTGTACTTTTGATCTTGCCAGTAATCTTAGACCGCTAATATGATCAAAATAGTAATTGAATATCTAAGAAGACTAGAGTTCATTTTCTTAATCGTCTAGAAAGTGAATTGATTTCCTCCGTGAATAATTATATACTTGTCACGACCCAAAAATCTATTAAGGTCGTGATGGCGTCGGACACCATCGTCAAGCAAGCCAATCATTAACTAGTTGAAATAAATTCTTATTTTAACATTTTTGAAATCATTACATTTAACTTATTACGTAATAACTAAACAAAAATCCATTAAGCAAATACCATAGTTTAAATATTCCATTTTAGCAAATATATATCCCAAACACATCCCAGAACCTAGTGTCACAAGTGCATGAGCAATTTCTAAGAATTTATACAATCATTACAAAGCTTGTCCGAGAGAAAAATTGGACAATGAAATTTAAAACAAAATGAATACAATACGAGGGAGACTCTGTCAGCTGCGGATCGCCTCCGGATGATGCAGCTCGCCTAAGTCTTCAAACCACACATCGCTGTGAAAGTACCTGTGCAATAAAAATGCACAACAACGGTAGGATGAGTACAAAAGCAACTTGTACACTCACTAAGGTCAGATTAGATACTCACGAAGGTCCAACAAATTAATTTAACACAATATGATATCAGTATAGGCATACGAGGATGATAAAACAGTAAGCATTACGGATAACTGTAATTCAAATAAATACTGAAAGTAAACAAACATGTACTACTTCCTCATTTTTCCCCAAATACCTTAAATAAACAATTACTTCTTTATTTTCCCCCAAATATCTTGTCACTTAAAAATTCATGAAAAATGTTTAACAATTTAGCATGCGCATACGGGATAAGGACAACCGGCCTAAGCCATCATAATAATCATCTTTGTGCATTGTCGATGGTCGAATGGCCCGAACCATAAGTGCACCTTTACCATAAAATAATCATATCTATGCACTTCCGAGGGTCGAACGGCCCGAACCATAAGTGCATCTTTCAATCCGCCATGGCGTACGGCCCGCTCCCATGAGAGTGGGGGAAATAACACTCCGCTCGCGGAATGTAAATAATGAAGCGGTCACATTCAGTCATGCACAATCAACAGTCTACCCCGACTACGTCGGAAAAACAAATATTCAAGTAAATGACAAATTTCTCTTTTAAAAATCACCAAATAGTATTTAAATCTTTTTTTCGAAATTCATTTGCCACGTTTTATAATATTCAATAATATAACCTTATTCGGAATACAACTATCCACGGAGGAGTCAATTCTCTTTTAAATGATTAAGAAGATAAACTCTAGCCTTCATAGGAAATAAGTTACAAATTCAATAGCATTATCAGTCTAATATCATTGGCAGGATCACATGTACAACCCGTAAGGCATGCTAGTGGGTCCTAGACTACCCGGACATGGCATAATAGTATCTACGCACGGACTCCCGTCACCTCGTGTGTGCGTATCCCCCCAAGATAGTAGCACATACTTAATTAGTTCACCTAGGGGGACAATTCCCCCTCACAAAGTTATAAAGGAGACTTACCTCGCTCCGAAATTCCATAACCAGCCTCCAAACCCTTCTGACGACTCCAATTGATGCACAACGCCCCAAAACTTTTCAAATAACGGGAAAACCAATAAGAATTCACTCTAATACTTGTAACAATTCAAATTATATAAGTTCCCAACTCCGCTCAAAAATTTGACAAAAATGCCCTCGGGCCCACGTGCCCGGGTTCCGAAATTTCTCGAAGATAAGCTCTACCCATAGCTTTACTAACTAAATTATAAGTTTTACTCTAATTTTCATGCTCGAATTCATGGTAACAGTCCAAAATTCCAAATTTTAGGTCTTCCCCAAAAATCCCAAATTTATACAAATTTTCCATGTCTAAATCCATGTAAGATCACATATTAAACTCAAAAATAGGAAGAAATCACTTACCTAGTGTTGCTTGGTGAAAATCCCTCCTTGAGTTCTCCAAAATCGTCCAAACCAAATAAAATAAATGAAATAAATGGGTCAAAACTCGTGTTTAAAAATATCTGCCCAGGCTTCATCGAGTTGTACCTTGCGCTGTGCAGGTTGTACATCCTATTACAATTTTTCCTTGATGTACACCTTCTGTTAAAACGCCCATAACTCCTTGTAGAAAAATTCAAATGACAAACAGTTTGAAAATTGAAAAACTAGACTCAAAGATATTTAATTTGATAGGTTGTACACCATATAAAAATTTATATATTCCGAGATATGAGCTTCTAAAGTCGGATCCATGCATCAGAAAATTCTGTCGAAACTGCTCCACCAGCCATCTTTAATCGATCATAACTTTCTGCTAAAATGTCCAAATCATGAATGGTTTAACTTTCTGGAAACTAGAATGCAAGGGCTACAACTTTTATGTTTTTAAAATTTTCAGATTGCTTATAGATTTTATATATACGCCTCCAAAGTTAGCTCTTTGATGCATCAGTTACTGTCCAAAACAGATTTGCAGCAGAAATTTCAGCAGCTATTTTGGCCCGAAATCCATTCCGTTAACCTTCCGAAATCCACCCGAGCCCCTCGGAAACTTAACCAATTATACAAAAATGTCCCAAAACATGATGCGAACTCGCTTGAGGCCTCAAATCACATCAAACAATGTCGAAATCATGAATCGCACTCCAATTCAAGCTTTATGAACTTTGAAATTTCAAACTTCTACATCCGATGCCGATGCCGAAGCCTATTAAATCACGTCCGATTGATCCCAAATTTTGCACATAAGTCGTATTCGACCTTACGAACCTGCTACAACTTTCGGAATTGGAATCCGACCCCGATATCAAAAAGTCAAACTCTCGGTCAAACTTCTCAGAAACCTTCAAATTTCTATCTTTAGCCAAATGACTTCAAAATGACCTACGGGCCTCCGAATTCACTTCTGATCGCGTTCCCAACTCTAGAATCACCATACAGAGCTATTTCCAGATTTGGAATACCAAACAGACATCAATAACACTGAAATGCACTTCAACCCAGACTTATGAAATTCCTTCTAAAATGCTAACTTCTACAATAAACGCCGAAACGCTCTCGGGTAATCCAAAACCCGATCCGGACATACGCCCCAGTCCGAAATCATCATACTAACCTGCTGGAACCTTCAGATCCTGATTCCGAGGTCGTTTACTCCAAATTCTAATCTTAGTCGATTCTTCCAACTTAAGGCTTCTGAAATGAGAATTTTCTTTCCAATTTGACTCCGAACTTCCCGAAACTCAATTCCGACCACAAATACAAGTCATAATACCTGAAACAAAGCTCCTCATGACTTCAAACCGCTGAACGATACGCTAGAGCTCAAGATGGTCGGTCGGGTCGTTACAATACCCGATAAGGTTATATTATTGAATATTATTAAACTTGGCAAATGAGTTTCAAAACAAAGATTTAAATGCTATTTTTCATGTCCCTTTAGGAGGATTTTATCATTTCCTGAGAAAACTATTTTCTTGATAAAGGCGGATTTATTATGTGAATACGTGTACATATGAGCACCTGAGTTGCAGGTATGATTCGCAAGCAGGTTAGCCTTATTATTATTATGTTTACCGCGTCACATGATTGATTCGCGAGCGGGGAAAATAGATGCATCTATGGTTCGGATCGTTCGACCCTCGGCAGTACACAGTTTATGTTTATGTTGGTTCGGGCCGTCGACCCTCGGCATTGCTTGCGCATGATATTTACTGCGTATTTGCTTAGATTTATACATGTTTATCGGCCTAAGGAAGTTTTAGTGGCCAGTTATGAGGAAGGATAATTTATGTGTAAAATGTGAAATAAGTCTGATGTTTCTTGTCCCGGATTATGATTTAAATTGTCAACTGAAATGACGAAGATTTAAAGTGTTAAATGTGGAAGGAGTGGATATTGTAAATTCCTGATTTTAAGAAATTGTCTATGACATTCATGCTTAGTGCCTCACTTGAATATTTAAATTGACCTCTAGCAAGTGTCTGATTCGACCTCTTATCACTACCTCTCTGAGGTTAGGCGGATTATTTACTGAGTACACGTTGTTTTCGTACTCATGCTACACTTGTTGTGTATTTTTATTGCACAGGTACTTTCATAGAGATGAGGCTAGTTTGGAGACTTAGGCGAGCTGCATCATCCGGAGGTGATCCGCAGCTGAAAGAGTCTCCCTCATATTGTATTCATTTTGTTTTAAAATTCCATTGTCCAATTTGTATCCCGGACAAACTTTGTAATGATTGTATAAATTCTTAGAAATTGCTCATGCACTTGTGTCACCGTTCTGGGATGTGTTTGGGATTTAACTAAATAAATGGAATATTTTACCTGTCGTATTTATTTGATAAATTTTTATTGGTTTTTATGACTTGTAAGTAAAAGGTAACAGTTCCGGAAAAAATGTTAAAACAGGAAATTATTTTAATTAATTAATGATTGGCTTGCCTGACAGTGGTGTCCGGCGCCATCACGACCTTAATAGACTTTGGGTCGTGACAACATGGTATCAGAGCACTAGGTTCCCTTAGGTCTCACGAGTAATGAGCAAGTCTAGTAGAGTCTTGCGGATCGGTACGGAGACGTTTGTACTTATCTTCAAGAGGCTACCGGGTTGTTAGGAGTACTTCCCTTCTTGATTCCTCACCGTGCGATTTGATTCCTTTAAGGCTTATGCCTAAGTTTGTTCCTACTCAATCTTACGCGTCGCGAAGCGCTAGCCATGAATCGTGAATTTGAGGAATTGATATAGTGCTACGGATATGGTGCAAGATGTTTCCCATGTGTAGTTGGTTGGGGGTGTTGTTGTTGCCCTGCAGAAGAATATTATTTTTTTTAGCTCGGTTGTTGTGTTTCTGAGAACTTTGAGGCTATGCTCAGGTTGTGATGATGTTTACGATTGGTTATCGCGCGATGTCGATATGATGATAGAATGTTTGCCCATATGTTGGGGGTGATGAATGGTTTGAAGAGAGGTCTTCTCAGAGTGTGATTTCAAGATTTTGGTATTTTAGTTCCGGTAGAGAAAAGGCATTTGGATTATGAATGGTCCGGTTGGGGTTGATAAAGTAGTAAGACTTGGTGTTTTCAAGTAAGGTGTAGTATTCACCTATGACGTGTTATCGTCGTCCTTGATCGAAGGGAATGTGTTAAGTTCGGCAGTGCCATGGTTTCTTCGGGTGCATGGGGCCAAAGTATGGTGAAGAAGTATTGAAGAATGCAGTTGGCAGAGAATGATATTGAATTGAGGCTAGGCGGTGGTTTCATTTCTAGGAGGCCAGGTGTAAGAAGCGGAAGTCGAGCAGTCACAAAGTGGGGGAGCGGCAGCATAATGGTGAATTAGAAGGTATTGTAGCGCAGTTAGTAGATATCCATGGGGAGTGGGCGGACTGGTAAGGTTGGTGAATGAGAACGGGCTTAGGATGGAGTATTGATGTCGCAGAGATAGTGTAGTACAGCGTCGTTACAAGGTGTCAGTTGGTGAATTACATAGGTGGGTTACCTCCTGTGAGTAGGTTAGCGGTCGTGTGGTTGGCAAGTATCTGTGAGGGATTCTAGTTGTTGTTCGGTAGGAGGCAGGATGTGTGAATGATGCTAGAGAATTTGAGTAATTAGGGAGTTCTAGCAAGAGAATTTGAGTAATTAGGGAGTGTTAGCAAGAGAATTTGGAAGAATTGGACGGATCGGTTGAGCAAGATTCACGCTAACAAAGGAGAAAGGATCTCACCAGGGTATAGAGTGGTGCCAGGAGAAAGGATCTCACCAGGGTTAACAAAGGAGAAAGGATCTCACCAGGGTATAGAGTGGTGCCAGGAGTAGCTTCGGGCTAAGTGGGGGAGTCCCACTACCTGCAGATGGGTTGTAGGATTGTGTTCTTATGGGGTTGCGGATTGTCGGCGTAATGGAAAGTTATTGCAGCTAAGGGAAAGGACATGGTGGTTGTGCGTGGAATTCGATGAATATGTGCAAGTTGGTCCTATTGGGCTAGGGTTTAGGCTTTGGAAGATTCAGAATTTATGCTTAAGGCATGGGCGAGCTGTAGGGTAGTGACTCAGTCACGTGCTTCATTGAAAAGGGTGTTCATGTGCTAGAAGAGACTTGGAGTTGTTATATTCGGGGCCAATCAGAGTGGGTGACTCTCAATAGAGGTCCTAGTAAATTTAGAAGCTAAGAATGCGGTGTTTAAGGGTTCCAGGCAGCAGTACGATTAAGGATCGAGCTTTTGCAGTATAATTTCTGAGAAAGGGAAAATGGTTGGAGTGTTTTATGATATTTTTTCAGCGTGCAGGATTGTATTGGAGGAGTGAGAGAAATAAACTTCGGGTTGTAGAAAGATTATCAGGAGGGTATGAGACGGGTTGCAGAATTTAGGCAGCACGGTCTCGTGAATCAAGGTCACTCGGGGTGAGTGAGGGTTGAGTTGCTATGAGTTGAAGGAAGTTACTATTATTTCTAAGGAAGTTAAGGATGATTAAAAGAAGATAGATTGATTAGTCATGGTTGAAATGGCACATTTACGGCAATGATCAGTTCCTTCGATGTGATTAAGTTATGCATGTGGTTGTGCCGGTGTGCGAGGCATGTCAGCCGTCAAAACAGATTTTTATTTGGAAGCATTCAAGTATTATGGCCTGTCAGGTGTAGGCGGATCCCAGAAGGGTTATGGTGGTTCAGACCACTACTTAAGGATTTGCATGTATTATGATTGTGGGAATTTACTCGTGTGTTGTGGTTATTCTCTTAAATTGAGGTAAGTAAAAGGTTTATATATGATGCTGTGTTCACCCTATTAGTGGTTCAGAAGTTATGATGGAATTATTGCGATATCTCATATTGGCATGTTAGGTGCGGTAAGCAGTATGTAACTGGGAGTAAGAATCGAGATTGCGTTCAGTGTTAACAAGGATGTCACGAGATCGGATGGGCAAGGAAAAGTGATTTGAAAGTTCAGAGTAAGCTGGTGTTATCGTCAGTGTCACCTGAGATCAATATTCGGTGGAAGAGGCTTTGCATGCTACTCATGGGTTCTTGATGGGTTTGCAGTATTAGTGTGGTCGGCGTTATGGATGTGCAGACTTGTTACCTCGTGGAAGGTCGTAGGAGCGTAACCACGAGAAGATTGTACAAGTGTGACATGTAGTCACTTAATGGATTGAAGATTTGGACTAAGTATAAAGAAGTGCAATATTGCTTATTTGAGAGTTTATGCCTGGAAGGCGTTCAGCTCATTTGGTTGTGAATTGTGGGGTGTTTGTCCCGTCTATGATGGTTGTTATTGCGTATTATGAGAGGAAGTGGGTTAATATGGACTCAGGTAAAGCTATTAGCCTAGTTTGGTGTGATCAAGAAAGACTCGATGTTTGTGGATGGATTTAAATATGGTAATGGGCTTTATGCGAGTCAGATGTGTTCATTTCAGTATAGCGCTCCTCAAGGAGGGGTGTTTGAATATCAAGTGTTATTCCGTCTTCATCAAATTCTTGTAATATTATGATTGTGCCGTTTGAGTTGTGAAATGACTTGATAATTTCTTATGTGTTGAGGTCCCGCGTAGTGGTGATGTTATG
>ML322686.1:0-17394 GCA_005239505.1 Nicotiana paniculata
GTCGGCACGAGGCCCCAAACATGGCTTATAGCCCAAATATATCAATACTTTTAGAACACAATTCAACATATGATTTGGAGTAAAAATACGCAACTCAATAGTTACCGCGGAGAGGACCAAGTCCAATCCAAAAATTAGTGCGTGCCACATACTCGTCTTCCGACATGTGCGCCATTCTAAAAACAGTGAGAAATATGATGTCCGGGGTTTCATACCCTCAGGACAAGATTTATAGCCATTACTTACCTCTACCGGGACACAATACTAATCCGCGATGCTCTTGCCCCTCAAATTGACTCCTGATTGCTCCGAATCTAACCAAAACCAGATTAACATCATCAATATGCGCTAAAGGAACAAAACCCAATCGAAAACTATCAATTTAGACACAATTCTCGAAATTCGGCCAAACCTGAGCCCCGGGACCATGTCTCGAAATCCGATAAAATTTACATCACTAGAATCCTCGTCCTCCCACGATTCTATACATACCAAGAACACCAAAACTGAACCACAATTGCCCACTCAAATCATCAAAAGAAAATTCCAATTATCATGCACCTAATCTCCCCCATTTTGGGTTTAAATTCAACAAATTTCCAATTTAATTACTTAGAAAATGACATAGAAAATAGTTATGAAGTTAAAAACTTTACCTCCAAGTGATTCCCTTTGATTTCCTCTTCAAACCCTCTCAAAGAGCTCCCAACTCATTCAATAATGGAGGAAAAATGAACTAATTTGGAAAAAAGGCCTTTCAAAACATTCTGCCCAACACTAATATTCCCTTCAGTGCGATCGCGACTCCAGCCACGCGATTGTGATGCACAGCCCAGACCACTCTACGCGTTCGCATACCAACACACGCGATCGCATAGAACAAATATCCATCCCACACACGTGCATCAGAACCTCTATGCGATTGCACAAAGGGCCACGCGATCGCACTGCTTCACCTGCCCAACCTATGCGATCACAATCCTTATTACGTTATCGCATAGAATAAATTTCCTGACCAAATCTTTTACTCTAAACGATCATGGATGAATGCGCGCGATCACAGTGAAGAAATCACTGCTGCCAAAACACCTGCCAAAACATCAGAATGAAATCCGCATCTCCCGTTCGGTCTCCCAGGTGGCATCCCCCACCGGCTGTCGTCTCCACCGAACTTTCACTGAAGCTATATCCTAAGACCTCAGCTTTCTGACCTGTCGACCCAAAATAGCCACTGGCTCTACCTAATATGAAATATCACCCTCGAGCTGAACCGTGTCGAAGTCCAAAATGAGATGGGTCACCAACATCTGAAGCATCGAAACTTGGAACACCGGATGAATACTCGATAACCTGGGAGGCAAGGCAAGTCTATAAGCCACCTCCCCAATCCCCTGAAGCACCTCAAATGGCCCAATGAACCTGGGACTCAGCTTTCCCCTCTTCCCGAACCTCATAACACCCTTCATGGGTGACACCTTCAGCAACACCTTCTCCCCAACCATGAAAGACACATCTCGGACCTTCCGGTCCGCATAACTCTTCTGCCTAGACTGCGCCGTATGAAGCCGCTCCTGACTCAAATTCGCCTTACCCAATGCATCCTTAACCAAGTCTATCCCCAATAGCCTAGCCTCGCCCGGCTCGAACCAACCCACCGAAGATCTGCAACTCCTACCATATAAATCCTCATACGGAGCCATCTGGATACTCGACTGATAACTATTATTATATGCTAAGTCCGCGAGTGGAAGAAACTGGTCCCATGAACCCCCAAAATCAATGACACAGGCATGCAACATATCCTCTAAAATCTGAATAGTACGCTCCGACTACCAGTCGGTCTGAGGATGAAACGATGTGCTCAACTTTACCTGAGTACCCAAAACTCTCTGTACGGCTCTCCAAAACTGAGATGTGAACTGAGTACCTCTGTCAGAAATGATAGAAACTGGAAGTCCATGCAATCGGAAAATCTCCCTAATATAAATCTCAGCTAACTGCTCTGAAGAATAAATAGTACCAACAGGAATGAAGTGCACAGACTTAGTCAGTTGATCCACAATAACCCATATAACATCAAACCTCCTCGAAGTCCGTTGAAGCCTAACTACAAAGTCCATGGTAATCCGCTCCCACTTCCACTCCGGAATATCTAATCTTTGAAGCAATCACCTGGTCTCTGGTGCTCATACTTGACCTGCTGACAGTTGAGACACCGAGCCACGAACTCCATAGTATCCCTCTTCATCCGCCTCCACCAATAATGCTTCCTCAGATCTTGATACATCTTTGTGGCACCCGGATGGATGGAATACCACGAACTATAGGCCTCAGCTAGAATCAAATCTCGAAGTCCATCCACATTGGGAACGCAAATCCGTCCCTGCATCCTCATGACCCCATCATCACCAATTATCACATCCCTGGCATCACCGCGACATACCTTGTCCTGAAGAACGAGCAAATGTGGATCATCATACTGGTGTGCTCTAATCTGATTATAAAGATGATACCTGGAGGCTACACAAGCCAATACCCGTGGGGGCTCTGATAGATCCAATCTCACCAACTGACCCGCTAAAGCCTGAACATCAAGTGCTAATGGCCGCTCTGCTACTGAAAGGTAGGCTAGACTCCCCAAACTCTCTGCTCTGCGACTCAAGGCATCAGCCACTACATTGGCCTTCCCCAGATGATATAAAATAGTGAGGTTATAATACTTGAGAAGCTCCAACCACCTCTTTTGATACAAATTCAGATCCTTCTGCTTAAGCAGATGCTGCAAACTATGGTGATCGGTGAAAATCTCACAATGCACTCCACACAAATAATGACGCCAAATCTTCAAGGTGTGGACAGTAGCTGTTAGCTCAAGATCATGCACTGGATAATTCTTCTCGTGCACCTTCAACTGTCTGGACGCGTAGGCAATCACCCTACCATCCTGCATAAAAATCGCTCCAAGGCCAACTCTCGAGGCGTCACAGTAAACTGTATAAGAACCTGAACCCATTGGCAAACCAACACCGGAGCTGTAGTCAAAGCTGACTTGAGCTTCTGAAAGCTCTCCTCACACTCCTCAGTCCACCTGAACTGAGCACCCTTCTGGGTCAGTCTGGTCATAGGTGCTGTAATAGATGAAAATCCCTCTACGAAACAGTGATAGTACCCTGCCAAACCAAGGAAACTGTGAATCTCGGTAACTGATGACGGTATAGGCCAGCTCTGCACCGCCTCTATCTTCTTCGTATCAACCTGAATACCCTCGCTGGACACCACGTGCCGCAAGAACGCTACCGAATCAAGCTAGAACTCACACTTCAAAAATTCTGCACACAATCTCTTCTCCCCCAAGGTCTGAAGCACAACTCTCAAATGCTGCTCCTAATCCTCCCGAGATCGGGAATACACCAAGATATCGTCAATAAACTATAAGGACCCGTATTTTTTTTTGTTTAAAAATAATGCCGAACAAGTCCTCGAGTTGTTTTATTGTAAGAATCTTTGAAATAGACTTAAATTGAGTAAAAAATACCCCGAGACTTAAAGAATATAATTTTTCAGAAAGTAGGTGTTATGCGACGCACTATGCGTTCGCACAACGTGTATGCGGACCACATAATGGTCGCATACCTAGGCAGAATACTTCCCCATTTGAAGTCAACTATGCGGTCCAGTATGCGATCGCATAACGTGTATACAGACCGCACAATTGGTCGCATACCTGGGCAATGTGTTCTTGATTTTTGGCCCATCTTGAGGGTCATTATGCGGTCCGATCTGTGAACCGCATGTCAGGAATGCGATCGCATCCCTGACCGCATTCTTGTGTCGGGCCCTATTTTTCCCAATTTTTAAAACCCAACCCCAGTTCATTAAAATACCCCTCTCCTTCATTTTTAACCATTTTCTAAAAAAAATTAGAGAGAGGGGAGAGAGGGTTCTTGAGAGAGAAAGCTTCATCTTTATCAATTGGATTTTCAAAGTCACTCAGGACTGAATATTTCGAGTAATCATCATCTTCTTCATTCTAACAGCTAAGAATCCCCAAACCCTTTTCATTAGATTTATGGTTTTAAACAAAAGGGGGACTCTCATGAATTGATACCTTGCATGCATGATCATTAATGTCCATAATCTAGTAAGAGGAAGTGGTTTGGGGTAAAGTTCACAAATAAGGGGTTGGAAATCTAGGGGGGGTCACATAACATTTGATAAAAGGCTTAAAAAGAGTTCAAATTGTATGCATGATTTCCAATTCTGAGTTGAATATGTTTAATTGTGAACTAGATTGACGGTACTAGTCGGTCGGGTGATTTGTGAGTAAAAGTTAAAAAGGAATTTCGACCCCGGGTATGTATGGCTAACTTTAACCTTCGTAGAATCCTTTTGTTGCGTCTGAGTATTTGGTATGTGTACCTTGTTGGAAATATGTGAATTGATTGTTCAAACGTGTTGATACATGAGATTCCATTCCTGATTTTTCCTAGTTGATTGTCATGCTACCATGCTGTATGAGGTTGTGAATGGTGTTTGATGTGTAATGAACGAAAGATTGATAATGTGCTCAAATGTGGGAATGCGTAAAATAGTTAAAAGTCATACATGGAAAGTAATGAAAGAGAGTATTGTGAAATGATGTAACTGAATTGCGCGATTATGGCAACACAGTGTTCATGAAATTACTACTCGATAAGAGTTATGGTGCCTTGGGCCCAAATAAATAAGTTGTTGATATGAACTTGTATTCCTTGAAATGGTGATTCTTGTGATGAAATTGTTTGTGATTGTGTTGTGAATTAAAATTGTCAGGCGGGGTCGGGTTGCGTGCCGCAACACAAAGTAATAAGGCTGATGGGTTGTGGTGATAAAGGTGGCCGAGGTAATAAGGATGGAATGTGATCGTTATCACTACTGAAATGAAAATCTATGAGCGCTTGAATATGATGATGTTGAAAAGGAAAAAGGCGAGATTGTGAAACTTGTTTGATTTTTGTTGTTTCTTTCCACGTGCATTGATTAATTGGTTCTATTGTTTTGATTGTACTTGGGATAAAGTTTGTTTATACATACTAGTACTATTCCATGGTACTAACATCCCCTTTGTCGGGGGCGCTATATATTTTATATGGATGTAGGTGGGTCCATAGCAGGTTGCTCAGCTCGCCATTAGTGGTGCCTTCTCCTCATCCTTTTTCAGTTGTAATGGTGAGCCCCACTTTCTCTCGGGGCCATGTGTAGTTCATGCAATCTCCTTTTTGAGCATATTATGTATTGTAAGGTATAGCGGGGGCCTTGTTGCCGACAAGTATTGTATAAACTCTTAGTACTCTTAGAGGCTCCGTAGACACTATGTGGGTGCATATGTATATTTTGGGCAGTGGTTGTATGTTATTGTAATCGTGGCCCGTATCTGGAAGGGTCGTATATAATATGTATAAATTGGGAAATCTAGTACAATAATGTAACGTGAGGGAAAAATTGGACTTATTGTGGTAGTCACGCACTTTTAAGATTATCTCACTGTTTCACACAAGTAATGTATGCTATAAACATTGGGGAAACGCGTTGGATGGGAAAGGAAAATCAGGTTCGCTTGACTGGGGTTACCCGGTCAAGTGCCGGTCGTGTCCCTCGATTTTGGGGCGTGAGATAAACACGATGACGAATGAGTCTAGATAAGTCCGGAATACACTGTGCATCAGGTGCATAAAGGCTGCTGGGGAATTGGTCAGCCCGAAAGACATAACCAGAAACTTATAATGACCATATCTAGTCCTGAAAGCAGTCTTCGGAATGTCTGGCCCCCGAATCTTCAACTGATGATAGCTGGAATGCAAGTCGATCTTGGAAAATACCCTAGCATCCTGCAACTGATCAAACAAGTCATCTATACGAGGCAAGGGATACCGTTTCTTCACCGTAACTCTGTTTAGCTGCCGATAATCAATACACATACGCATAGAACCATCCTTTTTCTTCACGAACAACACCGGTGCACCCCACGACGACACACTAGGCTGAATGAACCCCTTATATAGGAGTTCCTGAAGCTTCTCCTTTAATTCTTTTAGCTCCGCCGGTGCCATACGATAAGGTGGAATAGAAATAGGCCGAGTGCCCGGCTCCAGGTCAATACCAAAATCAATGTCCCTGTCAGGTGGCATGCCTGGCAGGTCTGCAGGAAACACGTCCGAAAAGTCACGGACCATAAGAACCGAATCAATAGTGGGAGTCACACCACTGACATCCCTCACAAAAGCCAGATAAGATAAGCACCTTTTCTCAACCATACACTGAGCCTTCAGGTAGGAAATCACCCTGCTAGGCATATACTTAGAAGAACCTTTCCACTCAACCCTAGGACATCCTAGCATAGCTAAAGTCACGGTCCTAGCGTGACAATCAAGAACGTCATGACACGAAGATAACCAATCCATGCCCAATATCACATAAAAATCGACCATGTTGAGTAACAGTAGGTCCACTTGGGTCTCCAGACCCCCAATAGGTATCACACATGACCGATACACACGGTCCACAACAATAGTATCGCTCACCAGAGTCGACACATGAACAGACGTAACTAAGGACTCACGGGGAATATCCAGAAATTGGAAAAATATGATGAAACATAGGAATATGTAGAACTAGGTTCAAATAAAGCCAAAGCATCTTGGCGACAGACTGAGACAATACCTGCGATCATTGCATCGGAGTCCATAGCATCCGACCTGGCTGGAAATGTATACATATAGGACTAACCTCCACCTGCTTGACCTCCCTCTCTAGGGCAGCCTTTAGCTGACTGACTACCACCCCTGGCTGCATGTGCAGGCGGTGAAGTAACTGGAGCTGAAGTCGAGAGTTGGCCCCTCTGCTGAGAAGAACCACCATGACAACGTGGACATTGCCTCCACATGTGCCCAAACTCTCCACACTCAAAACAACTCCCTAGAGCTGGAGACGAGGACTGATAGAAACCCCTGTCACCAGAATGGCCACTAGAAGAATCATGCATAGAGGAGCTCTAAACTGGTGGTGCTCGAGCTGCACTTTGGGCTGGGAGGGCACCGAATGAAGAACGGCCTGGCTGAGAACCGCGGGGACCATGCCCTGAAGATACACCACTATAGGCTGGGCGGAGTAACTGAGGAGGTCTAAATGAGCGACCTCTACCATGCTTAAACTACCCCCTGCAAGTAGAACCAATAGAACCACCCGATTCACGAGGCCTCTTGGACTCCCTCTCCTCCCGGTCCTGGCGGCGAACCGACTCAATATCTCGAGCAATATCAACAACCTGCTCGAATGTAGCATCTAATACTCTCTCCCGATTCATGAAAAGGCGGAGCTGATAAGTGAGGCCATCCACGAACCTCCTAATCCTCTCCCTATTAGTAGGGACCAACTCGGTGGCATGACGAGCCAACTCCAAAAACCGCATCTCATACTGCATCACTGATAGCTCCCCCTGACGTAGCTGCTCAAAATGCCTACGCTGCTCCTCCATGTGAGACTGGGGTACATACTTCTCCAAAAAGATATTGGAGAACTACTGCCAGGTGAGGGGTGCTGAACGAACAGGCCTACGCCTCTCAAAAGACTCCCACCAAGTGAAAGCAACACCAGAAAACTGAAAAGTTGCAAACAAGACCCCATTGGCCTCAAAAATCCCAGCAGTACGCAACATCCTCTGACACTTATCCAGAAAACCCTGGGCATCCTCGCCCTCAGCACCACTTAATGTTGGAGGCTGTAGTCTACTAAACATCTCCAGTCTACGCTGCTCGTCCTCTGGCATAGCCGGAACCACAAAAGCCCGAACTGGAGCAACCGGCTAGGCTGGAACCGCCCCCGGTGGTTGATGTCCTTGATTAACTTGCTAAGGTGTCCGGGAAACTGGAGTCTGACTGCCTCCCCCGGCCTAAGAAGTAGCGGCAAGTTCTTGAGCAAGGGTGGTACACACAGCCAAGATCTAAGCCAAGTCTCCTGAAGACCCGGAATAACAATAGGCACTGCCGATGCCTGATCCTGTCCCACTGGAGTATCTGCGGCGGGAATCTAATCCTGAATAGTAGGGGGATCAACTGGTACTGCGGTGGCTGCTGCACGGGCTGGACCCTACCTCTACCATGGGCTCGACCTCTCGCTGGTCTAGCTGGTGGCTGATCACCCTGATCGGTAGCGCGATTCCTCACCATCTGTGAGAGAAGGAAACAACAGAAGTTTAGATTTCCAGAATCAACAAAATGGCATGACAAAATTTCAAGAAAAATGAGATTATTCCTAAGGGTTCCGCAGCCTCTCGAAGATAAGTACAGACGACTCCGTACCGATCCACAAGACTCTACTAAACCTGCTCATGACCGTTGAGTCCTATGTAACCTACGCTCTGATACCAACTTGTCACGACTCCAAATCCTAAACCGGCCATGATGGTGCCTATCGTGGAACTAGGCTTGCCAACAATCACATATTTACAGTTTCTTTCCAAAGTCCCAACAATTTTCAACATTTCAAAAAACTTATATAGAATTACTGAATCCATTAGGACAAAATAAACTGTTAAACAGTCTAAACCATCCCCAAAATACGAAGTCAACATGTCATGAGCATCTAAGGAATATACCAAAAAGTCTACTATTATAATACAAAACCTCGGACGAATAACTAGGTACAACATAAGAAGGGAAAACAGAGATGATGCGGACGCTGAACAACTACCTCTATGTCCCGAGCTCCGGCTCCACACGGAATAGATTGCTAACGCTAGGTATAAACACCTGTATCTGCACACAGGGGTGCTGGGAGTAATGTGAGTACGCCAACTCAGTAGTAATGAGAATAAATCAAGTCTAAGCAGTAAGAAACACCTAAAATCAAATCTTCATTTCACAATATGCACAACCTTTCTTTCCAACAGTATATATATATATATATATATATATATGAAATCAACATGCCTTAAAAGCCAACTTTAGTAAAATACTTAGAAAAATATGTTTTCCAACAATTTCAGAAATAAAAATACCGGAAGAATTTAGTATAAAATGAAATAAGTCGTAAATAGCCCCTTGGGAAAAACATGAATCATAAATCGCCCCTCGGGAAGAACATCACTCAGCATACCTCACAGCCACTCAATATCATCCTCTCGGGCAACCTCACTGTCACTCATGCCTCCCAATCATTCGTCACTCAGCACTCGCACTCAGTAGGTACTGGCGCTTACTGGGGGTGTGTACAGACTCCGGAGGGGCTCCTTCAGCCCAAGTGTTAATATCAAGCCACTTCGTGGCATATCATATCCTCATAATCAGGCCCTCGGCCTCACTCAGACAGAAACTCTCAAAATCCCCTCGGGCGTATCAGTAAAACGGGATACTCAACCCAAAAGCATCATTTTATATTTCAAAAAAGTGTAAATAAGGCTGTGTTTCGAAAACAGTTAAGCACAATATGACTGAGTGTAAATCATAAATCAACGGTGAGGAAATAGCAGTAAAAAGCCCCCAAGGGGTCTAAACAAGTTGGCACGAGACCACAATCATGGCTTATAGCCCAAATATATCAATACTTTTAGAACACAATTCAACATATGATTTAGAGTAAAAACACGCAACTCAATAGTTGCCGCGTAGAGGACCAAGTCCTATCCAAAAATCAGTGCGCACCACATACTCATCATCCGACATGTGCGCTATTCAAAAACAGTAAGAAATATGAAGTCCGGGGTTTCATATCCTCAGGACAAGATTTATAGCCATTAATTACCTCTACCAGGCCAGAATACTAATCCGCGATGCTCTTGCCCCTCAAGTTGGCTCCAGATTGCTCCGAATCTAACCAAAACCAGATTAACATCATCAATATGCGCTAAAGGAACAAAACTCAATCGAAAACTATCAATTTAGACACAATTCTTGAAATTCGTCCAAACCCGAGCCCTGGTCCCACATCACGAAATCCGATAAAATTTACTTCACTAGAATCCTCGTCCTCCCACGATTCTATACATACCAAGAACACCAAAACAGGGCCACAATTACCCACTCAAATCATCAAAAGAAAATTCCCATTATCATGCACCTAATCTCCCCAATTTTGGGTTTAAATTCAACAAATTTCTGGTTTAATTACTGAGAAAAGGACATAGAAATGAGTTATGAAGTTGAAAACCTTACCTCCAAGTGATTCAGTTTGATTTCCTCTTCAAACACACTCAAACAGTTCCCAACTCGTTCAATAATGCAGGAAAAATGAACTAATCTCGCAAAAATAGCCTTTTAAAACATTCTCCCAACACTAATATTCCCTTCAATGCGATCGCGACTCCAGCCACGTGATCACGATGCACATCCCAAACCACTCTACGCGTTCGCATACCAACACACGCGATCACATAGAATAAATATCCATCCCACACACGCACCTCAGAACATCTATGCGATCGCACAAAGGGCCACGCGATCGCACTGCTTCACCTACCCAACCTATGCGATCACAATCCTTATTACGTGATCGCATAGAACAAATTTTCTGCCCCAATATTTTACTCTACGCGATTGCGGATGAATCCACACGGTCGAAGTGAAGAAATCACTGCTGCCAAAACACCAGAAAGACAGCAGACTTCTTAAGACCAAAAATGCCCGATTGAACATCCGAAATACACCCGAGGCCCTCGGGACCTCAGCCAAACATGCCAACACATCCCATAACATCATTCAAACTTATTTGAGCCTTCGAAACACCAAAAACAACGCAGAAACACCAAAATCACCTCAATTCAAGCCTATGAACTTTGAAACTTCTAAATTTCGCCAATGATGTTGAAACCAACCAAAACACATCCGCTTGACCTAAAATTTTGCACACATATCCAAAATGACATTACGAACCTGCTCCAACTTCCAGAATTCCATTCCGACCTCGATAGCCTATTTTCCATTGCCGACCGAAAATCACAAAAAACTAACTTTAGCCAATTCAAGCCTAATTCTATACCGGACATCAAAACTTCATTCCGAACACACTCTTAAGTCCCAAATCGCCTATCGAAGCTATCCGAGCCACAAAATCCGCATTCCGAGGTTGTTTACCAATAAGTCAAATCCCACTTGACTTTTTCAACTATTAAGCTAATTTAAGAGTCTAAGTGTCTCAGTTCTCACCACGACCACTCCGAACCCAAACCAACCGACCCAACACAACATATATAGGCTAAGCAACATATGATAAAGCAGAAACGGGGGAAACAAGGCTAATCTTACAGAACGACTGGTCAGGTCGTTACATTTAGACCTCAAATTAAGGTCGAATTCCAAAACAAATCACATAACCGGGTTCGGGGATGAATGGGTAATCGAGTTTTAGCCCGAATTTCGGGTTTGGACCAAGCGAGCTTGAGTGTTGACTTTTTCACTAATGTCCTAAATTGAATTCTTTACAATCGTGGGTAGTTTCTAAGACTTAAATTGAATTGTTTGGTTGGTAAATTGCTAGATTCTATTGGTTCAAAGGCTTGTGTGAAAGAAAAAGCTGTGGTTGAGCTTTGAGTTTGGTCGTTGGAGCGAGGTAAGAGTCGTGGTTAACCTTGATTTGAGGGAATAAGACTTGTGTGTCTATTTGCTACTTGTTTAATTATTGGGAACAACCTATACGTGAGGTGACGAGTACTTATGCGTTGTAGTCGAGTTAAAGCATGCATGTGGGGTTTGGTTTCTTGCAATTATAGCTTCCTTTGTTCATGTTATCTATGTTTAGATTAGTATTGTTAAATCTATCACTTTTATCATGTTTACGAATCTTTTGGTGATAATTGAGTATTGATTCCGAAGTTGAGGTTGACATTGTGGAACCAAATGTGGAAGTAAGTCTTGTACTTGTTATTTTATCTCCCCGCTGTTATTTGTTCATTGCATTATGGTAAGGGAGAGTGTTAATGCATGAAGGGTAGCCATATTATGAGTGTAATGCACGAAGGGTGATGTCGTGTCGTATTGTATTGTGAGTGTTAATGTACGAAGGGTGATGCCGTGCCATGTTATGAGAGTTAAAGCATGAAGGGTGATATCGTACCGTTTTTATTACTTTTATGGTGAGGTTGGGAGTAAAAACACGAAGGGTGATGTCATGCATTTTTCTTTTACTGTGTTTACTTGTCTTATTAGTTCATTGTATATTGGCTGTTCGAGTTACCATTCTACTTTAGTTCTCTATCTCGTATTCCCCTCAACATGTTTTCCCCTCCCGATATTACCTGTCTAATTCTTCTTTGTAGTTATTTGTACATATACTGTTAAATTGCACAAGTTTGATATGTAGGTGTCTTGTTATAGTCTCGTCACTACTTTGTCGAGGTTAGGCTCAACACTTACCAGTACATGGGGTCTGTTGTACTGATACTGCACTCTACACTTCCTGTGTAGATTTTGGTATTGGTCCTAGCTGATCGAGAGGCATAGCAGCTCGGGCCAGTTCATCGGTGACTCAAGGTAGATTTGTCGGCGTTCGTAGACCTTGAAGTCCCCGTCTATCTTTTCTGTTTTTACTGTTTCTTTCGTTCAAACAATTGTATTTCTTTCAGACTTTTACTTGAAGTAAATCCTAGAAGTACGTAAATTGTGACTCCAGATTCGAGTGGTAATAAATGTTGAAGCATTTATATTATTCCGCACTTACTGTATTTCATTTTAGTTTATTTGCTGTTCTTTACTGAATTGAATAAGGTTTGGCTTAATAATTCTCTAACGTTGGCTTGCCTAGTAAGTGGAATGTTAGGCGCCATCACGGTCTCGACGGTGGGAATTTGGGGTCGTGACACCTACTCCAAACCAAATTTAAAGAACTTTAAAACCTTCAATGCGCCAACTTTCAATTGTATGCATCGAAACACTCTCGGGTCATCCAAAACCCGATCTGAACATACACTGAAGTCCAAAATCATCATACGAACCTATTGTGACCGTCAAATCCCGGTTCCGAGGTCGTTTACTAGAAATGTTAACCCAAGTCAAACTTAACACTTTAAAGCCAATATTAAGGAACTAAGTGTTTCGATTTCAACCCGAACCCTTTCAAATCCCGAACTAACTATCCCCGCAAGTCATAAAATAGTAAAAGCACATACATGGACTCTTATGTAAGAGAACGAGGATCTAGAAAGCAAAACAACCAGTCGAACTGTTATAAATTATTAAACAACAAAAATATCTCCGAAATATTGATCCACTTTTATGACCTTCAATATTTATATAATTCAAAAATATAATTATAAATCACCTAAGACAGGATTTCTTTTCCATCTTGAAGTACACCAACACCAAGCCTATAAAATGCTTTTGGGACAAATCTCCTCACCGCCTAATTCTTCTTCGTAGCCTGCTTATATGATACCACAAAATATGTTTGACTTTCTTCCTTTTTGTAGTTTACAAATAACTATTCTTTTGATATTCCACAAATTAAAGACGACAATTATTGTACTTGTGGAATTGCTTATTTTCATAATGGCACATTAGAGCCTTACAATTGATTGTAATCAAGAGTTCTCTTAATTTCTTGCATTGTACTATTTTTTAGGTATTATCTTTTGGAATTAGCAGAATAACTTTTTTAGGAACTACTATTAGTTATTCTGTAATTAGAAAATAGTTTTGGTACTTTCACTTGTTTTCAGGCTTGGTTCTTTGGAGTGCAAGAACATTGCCCTAATGAATTGGAAAAGATCACTAATAATTTTTGTGAAGAGAATTTCATCCAGAGAATTCAATATGCAGGAGAAATATTTATACATGATGGATTGATGGCGACGGAGTGCCGGAGGTTCGGGCCTTTTGCATCCGTGCTCATCTTTTGTGTCACGTTTTAACTTATACTTGTTTTGTAAAAAAAATTGCATCCGTACCCGCTTTTGCGCATAACTTCAGCATACGGAGCTGAAGTAGCAAAGGCAATCATACAAAACTTCAGCATTCTAGTAGACGGGCCTGAAGTAGCTTGCGTACTTCAGATCTAGAGATCAAGTTGTTGTCTTGTAACTGGGGAACTTCAGCATACAGGGCTGAAGTTCTCCAGTTATAAAAACAAGAACTTCATCATACGGGGCTGAAGTTCCCCAGTTACACTGGCCGAATTTCAGCTCTAGAGCTGAAGTTTTGTCTTTGTAACTGGGGAACTTCAGCCCTGTATGCTGAAGTTCCCCAGTTACAAAGACAAAACTTCAGCTCTAGAGCTGAAGCTTTGTCTTTGTAAACTGAGGAACTTCAGCCCAGTATGCTGAAGTTTTTTCTTTATAACTGGCGAACTTCAGCTTAACTGGTGAACTTCAGCTCAGCGAGGGAAAGTGAACTGAAGTTATTTAAAAAGTGGGTACAAGTTAAAAGTTTTAAAAAAAACGGATATAGGTTAATGGGGGTGACCAAATAGAGTGTCCCGCGTAATTTTTACCGGAGGTTCTATTGTCTAAACATATGGTTAATATTGAGTATCCACAAATATTTTACGTGAGCAAAATCTATTTCACGGCTTTATTCTCTCATGTGGTTAATTTTGTCACTAAGTTTGCAATAAATGATGAAATTGTATTACACGACAGGTGAGAAGATATAATATTTCTTCAATAAAGCACTTTAATGTCAGATGTAACTACACTATTTAAACTAACTCACAATATCTAGGATGTTCAATCCATCTTAAAGATTGTAGGCGAATCATTTTTCACTAGATGAGGAGACAAAATACTAATAATTTTTCTTTTGATAAGGAGGAGATACCATAGTTAATAGGATTTATACTAGATTAGGAGACAAAATATAGCTTTTTACTTGGAATGTGATCCTTGATTATGTCTTATTAATATAGTATAGCAATTGATTAAAGTAACAAAATTTGTCAAACTTCCCAAAATTATTATTAGTTCTTTATTATCTTTTTAAAGGTTGGCGTACAACTTCAAACTATACGTTAGGCAAGATTATTTTCATGTTAATTATTCACATGTTAATATAAGGATGGGCAGGTTTGTAATAATTAGTTTTCTTTTCCATACCTTTATTTTTGTTAAATATAAGTAAAATTCAATCGCAATATATCAAATAAAATATGTCATTCTGTAATATGAACTCTTAACACATTCTTTTCTTTTTATAATTAAGCTATATGTTTTCAGTTAACCTGATCTCCTTCTATTTTCAAAAAAACAAATATTTCTTTTTAAATTTTCTAAAACTTTTTTGAGTTCCTTAAAAATGGACTAAAAAAGGAAAGAGCATTTTCGGGGAGAACCAAAGGGAAGTTCAACGTCCATTCTCCAAACTGTTAAAAACAAAAACCATCTAATGAGAATACAACCAAAATATCATCTATAAAGAACATATTAAATAAGATACGATCCCACTATATATTTCTATGATATAAATAGTATACTATCTAATTAACTTAACTAAATAACCAATATTTGCATTTTGACTTCAAGTATTAAAACTGTAGGAAATATTGGGTCCACCCATAAGGAGTGCTCTAAGGCCCAATGGGGTTATTAGTTAACCCTAAATATTTCCTATATAAGTACATTTAGTGTGTATATTAAAAATAAGCTTAGCAACATTTTTCGACGCCTTTCTTCCTCTCTCAATTGAACTAGGTTTAGATTGTGGAATTGGGGGTTGATCCAACACACCGTGACAACCACCGCCGACCAGTAATTCTAGCCGCTGTTCATCCGTTTTCGCTTCCGCTTCACGAAGAACAAGTAAGTTCTCGGTTTACGTTTTATACGCTATCTAATGTGTTTAGAATAACGTATTCCTTCATTGGTATCAGAGCCATAGGCTGGTTTTCTGGTCCGGATACATATATCTAAAAGTTCTAAATTTATGTGTAAATCTAGAACATCATATACATGTATTTTTTATTGTGCAATTGAGACAGTTAATATGTTTAACAATATATTTTTTTTTATCACTAGAAATAAGTTTTCAGATCTGATAAATAAATAAATAAATCGTTAGTTGATTTTTCATATGAATCAATTGCGTTTTTTTTCTATGTCTCACTGGAATTGTAAATCACGTTTAGATAGTGATTGAAACATGTTGAATCAATATTGAATCACTTTTGGAATTTTATTAAATCAGTTTTTAAACTGATTCGAAACCAAAAAAAAAAAAAACAAAAAAAGGATCAGTCCTTTTTTTTGGGTTTTGCTCCAGATCTATCAAGCGATTTCACATGTTATAATCTTTTTCTGATCACCCGTTCCCGTTGCACCTGAAATTTTGCCGCCGCTGCTAGTAGTTACCGTCATGGCTTCTGTTCTCTCTGAATATCTAATAAATAAATAAATAAAAAAATAGAGCTTGGTGCTCCATGACCATGACAAAGAAAATAAGAAGAAACAAAGGTTTCACTTCATTTACAATAAGTTGTAATGGTGACGGCGGCGAATTGGCAAAGAAGAAGAAGAGAAATTAGTCTTCTCTCTTTCTAAAATCCTAAAAAAAAAAAAATAATAATAATATATATATGTGTTAATAATTATATCAAAAAAAAATTGGAGGGGAAAGGAATGGAGAACAATGGAGCTTTGTGCTCCAGCAAAGAGGATGACGGCGNAATAATAATATATATATATATGTGTTAATAATTATATCAAAAAAAAATTGGAGGGGAAAGGAATGGAGAACAATGGAGCTTTGTGCTCCAGCAAAGAGGATGACGGCGCTAGAGAAGAGAAAATTAGGTTTTCTCTCTCTCTTTAACTATTTTATAATAATTAATAAATTAAAAAAAAATTTGAAAATTTAAAGGCTGCCAGAACATGTATTAGAGAAGCATTTGTTTTCAAAATGACTGGGCTTAAGGCCCAAGTCAGAAATGCATTATTAAGCATTTGGGCTTATGGCCCATTTTAAAAGTTTTGCTATTTTATTTTGGGCTAATGGCCTAAATAATATTTAAAATTTAGTTTTATTATTTTAAAATAAATTTTATATTATAAAATTAGTCATATGGACTTAATTTTCAGAATATAAATTTAGTATTCATATTCTTGTATGAAATCGATAATAATTTATTATCCCAATTGCTTGAAATGTTAATTAGTTTAAACATTACATTTATTTGTTAATTTGTTTAACATGCTTTAAAATGTTAATTTGTTTAACATTATATTTATTTGTTAATTTGTTTAACATGCTTAGAATGTTAATTATTTTTAACATTACTTTAGTTAATTAGTCAAACACATGCTTTATGTTAATTTGTTGAGCATGATATAAATATTAATTAGTTTAATATAAGAAATACTTGTTAACTTGTTTAACATGTTTAATATTTTAATTTGTTTAACATTAAAATAAATTTTATGTGAATTTGAATAGCATGTAA
>MDKI01109238.1:0-21725 GCA_005239505.1 Nicotiana paniculata
TATATATATATATATATATATATATATATATATATATATATATATATATATATATATGTCATTCCGTTGTGTAAAACCAGTGAAGGCGGTGCTTCTCAAACACCAGGTGGGGTTGGGGAGCGTAATTGCTAGTTTTCTTTATATTCTCATTGAAGAAAAGCGGATTTATGGCGTTTCAAGAGCGTGGTAGCTCGAACTTCAGTAGAGTCGAAGCTGGTTCTATCCACCTTTGGATTTTAGAAGTGAAACTAATTTTCTACTATATAACAAGGCCCAAGTTACAGCGGGATCTTTCTTTTTTGAAATGGTTCATATGTCCTTATTGCTTGGTAAATTTTGGATATAGGATCTATGCTAACTTGTTTGATGCTATTTTACTTCATTACCTAATTGATATTCTCCTATCTGAACTGCAGATACTATCCCACTATATGAATCAACCAGATAAGGATCCGAAAAGGGCAGAATTCGTACGACAACGCCAACAATATATATATATACACACTTTATTGAGTCGCACTATAATCGGTCGGGTACGACACTGATTGTGTAGCCACTGATCACTTAGGTATGATGAGACATGATGTGAAGTGTTTATCGAGTCCTTGGGTGGTCGGGTACGATAATGTGTGATGTGAGGCTACTGAGTCCTCTTGAGGCCGACTACACCGAGTCTTGTTGAGGAGGGTACAATCGAGTCTTGCTGAGAGCAGGTACGACCGAGTCCTCTTGAGGTGGGTACACCGAGTCCTATTGAGGTTGGGTATAGTCCTCTTGAGTTCGGATATGGAAGGATATGGGAAGGCATGAAGTGATATTACCGAGTTCTGTTGAGGCCGGGTATGCCGATTCCTATTGAGGTTGGGTATAGACAATATCTCCTAAGGTCGGGTATAATATGATGAAGACATAAGACTTTACCAAGTCCTCTTTGAGGCTAGGTACAATATGATATTATATGCCCCAAAGAGTGGTTGCACATATATGAGATGATATGCCCCAAAGAGCGGTTGAATAATAGTATATTTACTGCAGAGCCCCACTGAGTGGCTTAAATTTTACCAAACTTGCATGCACTTATGATTCATGGTTATTTCAGTGTACGCCCCCGATGACTTGTTTTTGGTGTTCAGGTTGAAACTATGTATTCGTATCTCTTATGTTATGTCTTTGGTTTACCTATATTGTCCGCATTACATATTTAGTACATCTTTCGTACTTATTCCCTTTTCTTCTAGATGTTGTGTTCATACCCACAGATACAGATAGACCCGGTGACATCCCTCCTCAATAGGGTGATCGTTCAAGCTATTGGTTATTGCACTACACTTCTCTGAAGTAGCTGTACAGTAGTCGATTGGTACTGAAGTATATGTTTCATTTATTTTGGGTACAGTGGGTTTAGTGTCCGATGTGTATGTAAATGGTTGTTATGACTCTATTAGCAATACTCGCGTATGTTGAAAGTTTCTTCCATAATCAGTTGTGAGCATTTTTAATTTTTTGTATGATACTTGGAGGCCTTGTTGGCCCAAATTTCAGGTTGAAGGGGCTAAGTATGGATGTTGGTTTGCACGGGGCTTCAGGCGTCGTGTGCTGGTCGGAACTCCCGAGGTTATGGTGTGAAAAACTTGGTGTCAGATCAGGTTTATTCTATGGAATTATGCAAGACGTATCTAGTAGAGTCTTTTTATGGGCATGTCGTGCACCATACTTATAAATAGGAGGCTACCATATATTTAGGATGTACTCATTTCTTTCTGATCTAGGTCGTGCGATAGAGCTGAGCCGTAAGTGTCCACTTCTAATCCTCATCTTGTTTATGTTCATAGCTATGCCTACTAAGAGGCGTCAGGCGGTTGTTCGGGTGCCACCTGCCCACATGGATCAACGTGAACCTTATGATGAGACTGATACTTAAGTTTCGTGGATATCACCACCACCCCTGGAACGACGTAGAGAAACTAATGTACCCCCGATTTCTCCTGACTAGGATTTAGATATGAGAAGTGTGGTGTAGTTTTTGACTTGGTCAGCAGCTTCTCAGGCCAACTTCAGGTCCATACTACCTCAGACAGAATTGTCAGCACAAGGGTTTGAGATTTTGTTAACCAAGAGAACCCTAATATTCACAGGAACAGATACAAATGAAGACCCTCAGAACTTTTTAGATCAGATGTAGCAGACTTTTCGAGTCATGCATGTCGTTGATACCGAGTCCTTAGAGTTTGCTTCTTATAGATTGCGGGATATTGCGGTGACTTGGTATGAAACTTGGGAATAGACTAGGGGACCTCTTGCCCCACCGACAGGATGGAGGGAGTTTTCTGAGGCATTTTTACAATAGTATTTGCCTGTTGAGATCTGTCTAGCAAGACAAGATAGATTCTTATGGTTGGAGCAAGGTAATATGAGTGTTCGAGAGTACAATATGCAATTTAACTCCTAATCTAGGTATGCTCTTACGGTTCTGGCTGAAATGAGTGGCCGAGTACATCGATTTGTGTATGGTATAAGACCACATCTAATTAATGAGTGTACCACTATTTCTCTAAATCCGAATATGGACATTTCTCGTATTCAACCCTATACACAGAACTTGGAGGATTGTAAGAGGCAACAAAGAGCCGCTCAAGAGCATGATCAGAGCCATCATAAGAGAACCTGGTCCATAGGTGATACATGAGATTTTCGAGGTGGGTTTAAGCCTCTGATCTAGGCATCAATCTTATTCAGCGGCAAGTTCAACATGACAGTCCCAGAGCCATTGTCGTGATCGGACCACTTATTTTGGTCAAGGTCAGAATTTCCGGGTATAGGGCTCGCAATATAGTGGAGATTATAGTAGGATGTAACCCGTGGTTTTTATTTATATTATTACATTTGCATTGTTCAACATATTATTTCCTATCCTATTGAATCTACAACTGTGACATATAATAAGACAAAGCAACAAAATGAATATGATTCAGAAGAATGGGAAAATGACGTAATAACAAAACAAGTTGTCAGAGAAGTAGAGGATTTTGAAAACAAACCCAAATCAAATCTAGAAGAAACTACAGTTTTTAACTTAGTTGACTTAGAAACAGTTAAGGAGACTCGCATTTGTATCCACCTTTCACTGCTGACAAAGAGGAGTACATCAGATTCTTGAAAGAATATGAGGACATGTTTGCTTGGTCCTATGATGACATGACGAGGTTGAGTACATCCATAGTAGCCCATAAGTTACCTACCAACCCATTGTGTCCACCGGTGAAGCAGAAACATATAAAATTCAATCCATATATGAGTTTGAAGATAAAAAAAGAGGTTACCAAACAATTGAGGACAAGTTTCTTCGAGTGGTCGAGTATCCGACCTGGTTAGCCAACATCGTACCTGTACAGAAGAAAGATGGAAAGGTTAATGTGCACGTCGATTATAGAGATCTGAATAGAGCGAGTCCCAAGGATGATTTCTGACTGCCAAACATACACATTTCAATCGATATCTATGCAAAGAATGAACTTCAATCTTTTGTTGATTGCTTCACCGGTATAAATGCATAATAGTCATGAACTTAAGAATGGGTTCTGAGTGGTTCGGACCACCTAGAACATTTAGGGAGTTGTGGGTTTTTGCTGGTGTCAAGCCCTTCTTTGCATTCGCGGAGGTGTGTCACAATAGCGGAGTGCTTTGAGCTAGGTAGTGTCACGCCTCGAAATCCCACCATCGGGCCGTGATGACGTCTGACGTTGAACCTGCTAGACAAGCCAACGTGTATAGATAAACTAGCATATTAACATAAATTTAATAGGATAAACTAAATGGTTCACAATTTAACAGCGGAAATAAATATGTTTTCAAGCTAAATAAGGACAACATAATACAACAACGCGTAAATTTTCTCAAAACCTAGAGTCACAAACTCACGAACTGTCTATAAGAGTGCTAAATACAAGTCTAAAAAGGGTATACATAGCTGTCTCTGAAACTAGGGGAAAAAAACAAGACAGAAGTGAAGACAAAGGGATGGAAGAGACGCCAAGGCCCACGAACGCCAGTGGGTATACCTTGAAGCCTCTATGAAAAGCTGGAAGACACTCCCACTAATGATGCCTTCCGGTCCGGCTGCGTAATCTGCACAACATAAAGAAGTGTAGGTGTAGCATCAGTATAACTGACCCCATGTACTGAGTAAGTGCCGAGCCTAACCTCGGAAAAGTAGTGACGAGGCTAAGACACGACAACAAAGTGTACTTGTGCAGTTCAATAGTATAGCAGAAACTAAACAAGAATATAATTACGGGGAGAACATGCTGGGGGTAAGAGATAGCAAATACTGAAATGACAGAAACGAAAACAAAAGTCTGAAATATCTGAAAATAATAACGGGAAATGACAAACAGATTAAACAGTGAAATATGCGGCACATCATGTCCCCTCGTGCATAATAATATTATAAAACATGGTACGGAATGTCCCCTCGTGCATAAGCAATATAAACATGGCACGGAATGTCCCTTAGTGCATAATAAATATAAACATGGCACGGAATGTCCCCTCGTGCATAATAAATATAAACATGGCACGGAATGTCCCCTCGTGCATAATAATATAAAACACGGCACGACATCACCCTTCGTGCTTTAACACTCTTCCTCACCCAAACAACAATCACAAACAAGGGCAAGGAAATAAACAGAGTAAAAATAGAAATCCCGGCAAGGGAACATCAATTAAACAATTAAATCCCGGCAAGGGAACTATACAACGATGACCCAGCAAGGGTACATTTCAATAGCTCTTTCTCTTTCTTCCACTTTCATTTCCATAATTTATTTATTACTCGAGCCAATGCTCCAAAGGATGTAATTATCTCATATTCCTTCATCATTCGTTTCACAATTTGAGCCAATGCTCCAAGGATGAAATTATCTCATATCTCTTCATTATTCGTTTAACAATTTGAGTCAATGCTCCAAAGATGTAATTATCTCATATATTGATTTGAGCCAATGCTCCAAATATGTTTAAAGATTACAATTCCCTTCACATGCCCTTTACAACGTATAGAAATCCTCAATTAGGCATAGAAATTACAACAAATTCAGATATTCACAATATAGAGACTCACGGTCATGCTAGACACCAATGATACTCGTCACCATGCCTATACATCGTATTTAACAATTAGCAAATAGCAAATAATACTCAACTCTTATTCCCTCAAGCTAAGGTTAGACCAAACACTTACCTCGGGTCCAAAATATAGCAATCAACCCTCTAACACCGCATTTCCTTTAGAATTCAACTCCGGAATGGTATTATCTAGGCATAATCAACTCAAGTATATCAATAAGGATTCAATAATTCACTTACATAGCCTAATTACCCATTTCCATGCAATCTTCCAAAATAACAAAATTCGACCCCGGGCCTGCTTGGTCCAAACACAAGGCTCGGATCAAAACCCAATCCCCATACCCCCACGAGTTCAAATATATGATTTGTTTTGAAATCTGACCCCAAATTGAGGTTGAATTACCCAAAATCCCATAAACCCTAACTCTACCCAAACCCCCTAATTTCTACTTTGTTTTCATGATTTTAGGCCTAGATTCTAGTGATTAGTTGATGAAAGTGAGAGGAAATGATGTTAAGAACACTTACCTATGGAGCTATGGTGATGGAGGTCTTCAAATTCGCCTAAGGAGAGTGGGGAGGAAGAAGAGTGGTGAAATATGGAAGAAATGCCGTAATGTTTCTGTTTTGGGGCTTTTAAAATCGATGGGCTATTTTGTTCCCTGCGATCGCAGAGCTTAAGGACCTACTACTATGTGACCGCAGGAGGAAGGCTGCAATCGCAGAAGACCAGTCCACAGACCTCTACGATCGCGGAGTAAAAGGTGCGACCGCAGAGAAGGATCACCCAGCCCCCACCCAGGTCCACTGGTACACTATGCGATCGCGGAGAGTAGAATGCGATCGCATAGTGCAACCAAACTACCCCCTCTCGATTACGCCTATGCGATCGCAGAAGGACCTATGCAATCGCATAGAGCAATGTACCTGACACCAGTAACCAACTTAAAACACCAGATTTTTCTAACCTTTAGCACTCCTTTAACTACCCGAAACTCACCCGAGCCCTTGGGTCTCCAAACCAAAAACACACACGACTCCCAAATCATCCTACAGACTTATTCAAGCATTTAAATCACCAAAATATCTTCAAAAACAAGGAATTAAACCTCAAATCTCCTAGATTTTTCTCAAAACTTCATAAGGCTTAATTATTCCGATTTTGATCCAAAACTCGACATTTCAAGTCCGTTTTACACCAAATTTCACAGATAACTCACATAACATATATTCAACATGTTCTGAGCTTCAGAACCATAATACGGGCCCGGCAACACGGTTTTCACATTAATTATCATCTTCAAAAGTCTTTATTATTTTCAGAAAATAATTTTTTCTAAAAAATTCATTTCTCGGGCTTAGGACCTCGGAATTCGATTCCGGGCATACGCCCAAGTCCCATATTTTTTTATGGACCCTCCGGGACCGTTAAATCATGGGTCAAGGTCCGTTTACCCAGAATGTTGACCGGAGTCAAATTTATTCATTTTAATATCAAAATCTTAGCATTTTTCACAGAATTTAATATTTAAGCTGTCTGGCTATGCGCCTGGACTGCGCACGCAAATCGAGGCAACTACAAATGAGGTTTTCAAGGCCTCGGGAGTACGGAATGGGTAATAAAATAGGCGATAACCCTTTGGGTCGTCACATTCTCCACCTGTAAAACAATCGTTCGTCCTCGAACGGACAAAAGAAAGAAGTACCTGAGTCGGGAAATAAATGAGGGTAACGGCTCCGCATATCGGACTCGGACTCCCAGGTCGATGCCTCAGGAGGCTGACCTCTCGACTGAACACGAACAGAAGGGAAACTCTTGGATCTCAACTGAAGAACCTGCCGGTCTAGAATAGCTACCGGCTCCTCCTCATAAGATACTCCTTGTCCAACTGGACAGTGCTGAAATCTAGCACGTGGGCTGGATCGCCGTGATACCTCCGAAGCATGGACACATGAAAAACAGGATGTACGACTGATAAGCTAGGCGGCAATGCAAGTCTATAAGACACCTCTCCCACTCGATCAAGAATCTCAAACGAACCAATGAACTTAGGTCTAAGCTTGTGCTTCTTCCCAAATCTCATCACGCTCTTCATAGGCGACACTCGGAGCAATACTCGCTCACTAACCATAAAAGCCACATCTCGAACCTTGCGATCTGCATAACTCTTTTGCCTGGACTGAGCTGTACGAAGATTATCCTGAATGATCCTGACCTTGTCCAAGGCCTCCTGAACCAAATCTGTACCCAACAACCGAGCCTCTCCTGGCTCAAACCATCCAACCGGAGATCGACACCGCCTACCATATAAAGCCTCACAAGGATCCATCTTGATACTCGACTGGTAGCTGTTGTTGTAGGCAAACTCTGCTAAAGGCAAGAAATGATCCTATGATCCTCCAAAGTCAATAACACAAGCTCGGAGCATATCCTTCAATATCTGAATAGTCCGCTCGGACTGTCCATCCGTCTGAGGATGAAATGTTGTGCTCAACTCCACCTGGGTGCATAACTCTCGCTGAACTGCTCTCCAAAAATGCGAGGTAAACTGCGTGCCCTATTCCAAAATGATAGATACCGGCACACCATGAAGGCGAACAATCTCCCGGATATAGATCTCAGCTAACCTCTCGGATGAATAGGAGACTGCCACAGGAATGAAATGCGCTGACTTGGTCAGCCTATCAACAATGACACCAAACTGCATCAAACTTCTTCCGGGTCAACAGAAGTCCGGTAACGAAGTCCATAGTGATCCTCTCCCACTTCCACTCGGGAAGCTCAATCCTCTGAAATAAAACACCAGGCCTCTGATGCTCATACTTAACCTGTTGACAATTCAAGCACCGCGCCACATGTGCCACAATATCCTTCTTCATTTACGCCACCAATAATGCTGTCGCAAATCCTGATACATCTTCGCGGCGCCCGGATGAATAAAGTACCGGGAACTATGGGCCTCCTCTAAAATCAAATCTCGGATCCCATCAAAATTGGGCACACAAACTCGCCCCTGCAATATCAAAACACCATCATCATCTAAGGTCACCTGCTTGGCACCTCCACGCTGCACCGTGTCTCTAAGGACACACAAATGGGGATAATCAAATTGCCGATCACGGATATGCTCCAATAATGAAGAACGAGCGACCGTACAAGCCAACACTCAACTGGGCTCAGAAATATCCAACCTCACAAATCGATTAGCCAAAGCCTGAACATCCAAAGCAAGCGGCCTCTGACTGACCGGAATAAAAGCAAGACTGCCCATACTAGCTGACTTCCTACTCAAAGCATCGGCCACCACATTGGCCTTCCCGGGTGATATAAGATGGTAATATCATAATCCTTCAACAACTCCAACCACCTCCTCTGCCTCAAATTCAACTCCTTTTTCTTGAACAAGTACTGAAGACTCTTATGACCCGTGAACACCTTACACGCCACGTCATACAGTAGTGCCTCCAAATCTTCAATGCCTGAACAATGGCTGCCAACTCCAAATCATGCACTGGATAGTTCTTCTTATGAATCTTCAACTGCCTTGAAGCATAAGCAATTACCTTTCCATCCTGCATCAACATTGCACCAAGCCCAACACGGGAAGCATCGCAATAGACTGTGTAAGGCCCTGAATCTGTGGGCAAAACCAATATCGGTGCCGTAGTCAGAGCTGTCTTGAGCCTCTGAAAGCTCGCCTCACACTCGTTCGACCATCTGAACTGGGCACCCTTCTGGGTCAACCTGGTCATCGGGGCTGCAGTAGATGAGAACCCCTCCACGAACCGATGATAATAGCTTGCCAATTCAAAGAAACTCCGAATCTCATTAGCTGATGCTGGTTTAGGACAGTTCTTGACTGCCTCATTCTTTTTCGAGTCAACCTGAATACCCTCTACTGATACGACATGACCCAGGAATGCAACTGAACCCAACCAGAACTCACACTTAAAAAAATTTGCATATAGATGGCTATCCTTCAGAGTCTGAAGAACCACTCTGAGATGCTGCTCGTGCTCCTCCTGACTGCGGGAGTATATCAATATATCATCAATGAAGACTATCACGAACGAGTCCAAATAAGGCCTGAACACCCGATTCATCAAATCCATAAAAGCTGCTGGGGCATTTGTCAACTCAAACGACATGACTAAAAACTCGTAATGCCCGTACCGAGTGCGGAAAGCTGTCTTAGGGACATCAGATACCCTAATCCTCAACTGATGGTAGCCAGATCTCAAGTCTATCTTTGAAAATACCTTAGCACCCTGAAGTTGATCGAACAAATCATCAATCCTCGGCAGTGGATACTTATTCTTGATTGTAACCTTGTTCAATTGCCGGTAATCAATGCACATCCTCATCGAACCATCCTTTTTCTTCACAAATAACACTGGAGCACCCCAAGGAGAAACGCTGGGCCTAATGAAACCCTTCCCAAGCAAATCTTGCAGTTGTTCCTTCAATTCTTTCAACTCTGGCGGGGCCATGCGATACGATGGAATAGAAATGGGCTGGGTGCCCGGAGCCAGATCAATACAGAAATCAATGTCCCTGTCAGGTGGCATCCCCTCCAGGTCTAAAGGGAAGACCTCAGGAAACTCACGAACCACGGGTACCGAATCAATAGAGGGAACCTCAACACTGGAATCGCGCACATAATCCAAATAAACCAAACACCCCTTCTCGACCATACGCCGAGCCTGCACGTACGAAATAACACTGCAGGTAGAATGACCAGGAGTTCCTTTCCACTCCAAGTGGGGCAAATCCAGTAAGGCTAAGGTCACCGTCTTGGCATGAGAATCCAAGATAGCATGATATGGGGATAACCAGTCCATCCCCAATATAACATCAAAGTCGACCATACCTAAAAGCAACAAATCAACACGGGTCTCAAGACCCCCAATCACCACAACACAAGAACGATGGACTTGATCGACCACGATAGAATCACCCACCGGTGTAGATACATAAACAGGAATACTCAGTGGATCACTAGGCATGACCAGGTATGGTGCAAAATAAGAGGACACATACGAATACGTAGACCCTGGATCAAATAGCACTGAAGCATCTCTGTCACAAACCCGAATAGTACCTGTAATGACTACATCTAAAGACTCAGCCTCTGGCCTGGGTGGAAGAGCATAACATCGGGGCTGGGCCCCACCACCCTGAACCACATCTCTGGGACAGCCGGCTGCTGGCTGGCCTCCGGCCTGAGCTCCACCTCTATGACCTCTACCTCCACCTCTAGCACTCTACCCCCACATCTAGCTGACTGGGCAGGCTGTGGAACACCTGGTTATTGTATCATGGCACGAGAATCCTGATGCTGAGACCCACCAGAACCTCGGGGGCAAAACCTGGAAATGTGCCGCAAACCACCGTAAGTATAATAGGGCCTCTGCTGATGTGACTGCTGACTCTAGAACTGGCCTTGTAAACCCTGATAACCACCCTGGAAATTTTGAAGCGGCGGTGCACTGATAGATGCTGGTGGCGCACTGTAAGGCTGCTGATCGGAATAGTGTGCCTGATAACCACGACCACCTGAAGTACCATGGGAAACCTGGAGAGCTGACTGAAAAGGTCTGGGAGGATGACCTCTACCTGAAGAATCCCTGCCCCCAGATGAGGCTCCACTAAAACGACCGAAATGATGGGGCCTCTTGTCAGCCCCCTGACCACCTCCCTGTGACAAAATCATCTCAATCCTCCTAGCCACATTGGCCGCATCCTGGAACGATATATCTGTACCTGACTCTCTGGCCATCTGAAGTTTGATAGGCCGAGCCAATCCCTCGATAAACCTCTGAACCCTCTCCCGATCAGTGGGAAGTATCATAAGAGCATGTCGGGCTAGAGTGATGAACCTGGTCTCGTACTGTGTGACGGACATGGATCCCTTCTAGAGACGCTCAAACTGCCTTTGAAGGTCCTCTCTCTGAGTAATGGTAAGGAACTTCCCCAGAAATACCTCTGAGAACTGAGTCCAAGTCAAAGGTGTAGATCCAGCTGGTCTGGCTAAGCAATAGTCTCTCCACCAACTCTTGGATGGGCCAGATAACTGAAAAGTAGCAACTTCAACCCCGTTCGACTCCACTATGCCCATATTCCCAAGAACCTCATGGCAGCTGTCCAAATAATCCTGGGGGTCCTCTGATGGTGAACCAGTGTAAGTAGCAGTAAATAACTTAGTGAACCTGTCCAGTCTCCACAAAGCATCTGCTGACATGGCTGCTCCCTCTGCTACCGGTGCTACAATATCCGGCCGAGCTACTTCGGCTGGCTGAGGTGCCAGAGTCTGAAACTGTAGAGTTAGCTGCTCTGGTAGTTCTGGTACGCGGGCGGCAGGAGTCTGGGCACCTCCCCCAGCCTCAGAGGCGGCTGGTGCTGTAGGAAGAAGACCCGCCTATGCTACACTCTCCATGAGTCCGACTAGACGGACAAGAGCGTCCTGAAGCACTGGGGTAGCTATGAACCCCTCTGGGACCTGAGTTGGTTCAACTGGGACTGCCGGAACTGGGACCTCCTCGTCAGACTCGACCTGAGAGTCCTCCACTGGGGTTGTTGCTCTAGGCTGAGCCCGGCCCTGGCCTCTAGCACAGCCTCGTCCTCGACCTCGACCCCGAGTAGGAGCTGTAGCAGGAGTGTCGGGTTGCTGGGCAGAACCAAGGGAAGCACGCGTCCTCGCCATCTACGAGAGAATAGAATAGAAACTCAATCAGTACTCAGAATTCATAGCGCACGACAAAGAAGAAAAGAAATATGGAGTCATCCTAACTTCGCAGCCTCTGGGGATAAATACAGACGTCTCCGTACCGATCCCTCAGACTCAACCAAGTTGTCCGTGAGTTGTGAGACCTAAGCAACCTAGTGCTCTGATACCAACTTGTCATGCCCCGAAATCCCACCATCGGGCCGTGATGGAGTCTAGCGTTGAACCCGTTAGACAAGCCAACGTGTATAGATAAACTAGCATATTAACATCAATTTAATAGGATAAACTAAACGTTTCACAATCTAATAGCGAAATAAATATGGTTTCAAGCTAAATAAGGACAACATAATACAACAACGCGTAAATTTTCCCAAAACCTGGAATCACAAACTCACGAACTGTCTATAAGAGTGCTAAATACAAGTCTGAAAAGGGAATACATAGTTGTCTCTGAAACTAGGGAAAAAAACAAGACAAAAGTGAAGACAAAGGGATAGAAGAGATGCCAAGGCCCACGAACGCCAGCGGGTATACCTTGAAGCTTCTATGATAAGCTGGAAGACACTCCCACTAATGATGTGCTCCGGGTCCGGCTGCATAATCTGCCCAACATAAAGAAGTGCAGGTGTAGCATCAGTAAAACCGACCTCATGTACTGAGTAAGTGCGGAGCCTAATCTCGGCGAAGTAGTGACGAGGCTAAGACACGACAACAAAGTGTACCTGTGCAGTTCAATAGTATAGCAGAAACTAAACAAGAATACAATTACGGGAGAACATGTTGGGGGTAAGAGATAGCAAATACTGAAATGAAAGAAACGAAAACAACAGTCTGAAATATCTGAAAATCATAACAGGAAATGACAACACAGATTAAACAGTGAAATATGCGGCACGGCATGTCCCCTCGTGCATAATAATAATATAAAATATGGAACGGAATGTCCCCTCGTGCATAATAAATATAAACATGGCACAAAATGTCCCCTCGTGCATAATAAATATAAAGATGGCACGAAATGTCCCTCGTGCATAATAAATATAAACATGGCACAGAATGTCCCCTCGTGCATAATAAATATAAACATGGCACGGAATGTCCCCTCGTGCATAATAATAAAAAACACGGCACGACATCACCCTTCGTGCTTAAACACTCTTTCTCACCTAAACAGCAATCACAAACAAGGGAAAGGAAATAAACAGAGTAAAAATAGAAATCCCGGCAAGGGAACATCAATTAAACAATTAAATCCCGGCAAGGGAACTATACAACGATGACCCGGCAAGGGTACATTTCAATAACTCTTTCTCTTTCTTTCACTTTCATTTCCATAATTTATTCTATTACTCGAGCCAATGCTCCAAAGGATGTAATTATCTTCTATTCCTTCATCATTCGTTTCACAATTTGAGCCAATACTCCAAGGATGAAATTATATCATATCTCTTCATTATTCGTTCTACAATTTGAGCCAATGCTCCAAACATGTAATTATCTCATATATTAATTTGAGCCAATGCTCCAAAGATGTTTAGAGATTACAATTCCCTTCACATGCCCTTTACAACGTATAGAAATCCTCAATTAGGCATAGAAATTACAACAAAGTCAGAATATTCACAATATAGGGACTCACGGTCATGCTAGACACCAATGTATAGATACTCATCACCATGCCTATACATCGTATTTGACAATTAGAAAATCGCAAATAATACTCAACTCCTATTCCCTCAAGCTAAGGTTAGACCAAACACTTACTTCTGGTCCAAAATATAGCAATCAACCCTCTAACACCGCCTTTCCTTTAGAATTCAACTCCGGAATGGTATTATCTAGGCATAATCAACTCAAGTATATCAATAAGGATTCAATAATTCACTTACATAGCCTACCCATTTCCATGCATTTTTCCAAAATAACAAAATTCGACCTCGGGCCCGCTTGGTCCAAATACGAGGCTCGGACCAAAACCCGATCACCCATACCCCCACGAGTTCAAATATATAATTTGTTTTAAAATCTGATCCCAAATTGAGGTTGAATAACCCAAAATCTAACTCTACCCAAACCCCATAATTTCTATTTTGTTTTCATGATTTTTAGGCCTAGATTCTAGTGATTAGTTGATAAAAGTGAGAGGAAATGATGTTAAGAACACTTACCTATGGAGCTATGGTGATGGAGGTCTTCAAATTTCGCCTAAGGAGAGTGGGGAGGAAGAAGAGTGGTGAAATATGAAAGAAATCCCGTAATGTTTCTATTTTGGGGCTTTTAAAATGGCTGGGCTATTTTGTTCTATGCGATCGCGGAAGAAGGGCAACGATCGCAGAGCTTAAGGACCTACTACTATGCGACCGCAGGAGGAAGGCTATGATCGCAAAAGACCATTCCACAGACCTCTGCGATCGCGGAGTAAAAGGTGCGACCGCAGAGAAGGATCACCCAGCCCCCACCCAGGTCCACTGGTACACTATGCGATCGCGGAGAATAGAATGCGATCGCATAGTGCAACCAAACTACCTCCCCTCGATTACGCCTATGCGATCGCAGAAGGACCTATGCGACCGCATAGAGAAATGTACCTGACACCAGCAACCAGCTTAAAACACCAGATTTTTCTAACCTTTAGCATTCCGTTAACTACCCGAAACTCACCCGAGCCCTCGGGTCTCCAAACCAAAAACACACACGACTCCCAAATCATCCTACAGACTTATTCAAGCATTTAAATCATCAAAATATCCTCAAAAACAATGAATTAAACTTCGAATCTCCTAGAATTTTCTCAAAACTTCATAAGGCTTAATTATTCCGATTTTGATCCGAAACTCGACATTTCAAGTCTGTTTTACACCAAATTTCACAGATAATTCACATAACATATATTCAACCTGTTTCGGACTTCGGAACCATAATATGGGCCCGGAAACACAGTTTTCACATTAGTTATCATTTTCAAAAGTCTTTATTATTTTCAGAAAACAACTTTCTCTAAAAAATTCATTTCTCGGGCTTGGGACCTCGGAATTCGATTCCGGGCATACGCCCAAGTCCCATATTTTTCTACGGACCCTCCGGGACCGTTAAATCATGGGTCCGGTTTCGTTTACCCAGAATGTTGACCGGAGTCAAATTTATTCATTTTAACATCAAAATCTTAGCATTTTTCACATAATTTCATATTTAAGCTGTCCGGCTACTTGACCGGACTGCACATGTAAATCGAGGCAACTACAAATGAGGTTTTCAAGGCCTCGGGAGTATGGAATGGGTAATAAAATAGGTGATGATCCTTTGGGTCGTCACAGGTAGGAAGTTCTTCTTCGCGTTCGCGACAGTGGAGTCGTGTTCTCAAATGGTTGTGGCTGGTTAGACTTCACCTTCACGCCAAGTAGGTTGTGTTTATGTAGGAGGATGGCAGGCTAAGGGATGGCTAGACGTAAGACTTCGCGTTCACGAGAGGTTTGTCGCATTCGCCTAGTTATGGTGGAGATTGTGCATCACGTTTGGGGGAGGGGGGACCGCGTTCGCGTAGAGTTAATCTGGGCAGTGTAATTGTTATGTTTTGCGAGGAAGTTTTGCATTCGCGAAGGCTATCACTGGAGCAGATTTTGAAAATTCTAATTGCAGGATTTAGTCCCATATTTCATATTGTGAGCCTTAGATTTCGAGAGGTGGAGATTTTTGAAATAAAACTCACTACTATATTGGAGGTAAGCAATTTTCACTCGTATTTGGCTTTATATCTCGATTTTCCATGGATTTCTATCCATGAAACTTGAAATTTGTAAAAAAAAAATTGGGGTTTTTTCTACAACTTAAGAGAGTGAATTGGGGGATTGCGGAGTCGATTTGGATTCGGTTTTAGAATCTAATCATATATTTGGACTCGTGGTAATGGGTAGTCGGACCTACTCCTTGACTCGGATTTTGACCTTGTGGGCAAGGGTTACTTTTGTTGACTTTTGGGGATTTATATAAAGGTATAAGCTTTATATTTTGGGGTTTTTTCCTATGGATTTATTTGAAGTTATTGAGTTGTTTTTGCTTGATTCGAGCTAGTAAGAGGTGATTTTCAAAGGAAAGTATATTTTTGGAGTATTGATACTGCCCATTTGAGGTAAGTATCTTGCCTAATCTTGTGTGAGAGAATAAACCTTAGGCTTGGACTTTATTTGTCTAATTGTAATGTATTTTATGCGATGCATATGCGTGGTGAAGAGCGTATATGCGGGTGTTATGTATGAAATTGATCGGATTAGACTCTAGGCTTCTACTACGCCTTGATTTGACTGTGTTCTCTCTATGATGCATGTATAATTCTTGTATGACTACGCGAGTTTATCCTTTCCATTCCAGAGATCTTGTTTTAGGATTATAATTTCCTAAATTGGCCAAGTTGAAAATATGTGAAATTATTGATAAATTGATTTAGTGGTAGTCATGCTTGTATGTTGAATACTCATCCATATTTATTTATTATTATAATGTCCTTGTGATTTTATTGATGAGTTATGAGGATATGTATCTTGATGATAATATGTTTTCTTGAGTTGTTATAGTTGTGGCACATGTGGACATGTTGGGCAGATTGATTGAGTGTTGTCACGAAGTTTCTGCAGTGTGATTGTGATTGATATTGTAATTATGTCAGTGTAAAGAGTGAAGCGGGTGGATATTGTTATTACATAGAGATAGGATGGATTTTGTAATTACGGAGCTTTAACGACCCGACCCCTCGTTTTGAGCATTTGCACTTCGTTCGGTGGTTGAGATCTTGAGTAGCTTCATATGGTGTATTACGACTTGCATGTATGATAGGTATAGACTTTCGAGCGATTCAGAATTTATTAGGAAGGATGATTCTCATTTTATAAGCTTTAAGTTGGAAGAGTTAACCAAGTTTGACTTTTGCGTATTTGATCTCGGATCGGAGTTTTGATGGTTTCATTAGATTCGGATGGTGATATTGGACTTGGGTGTATGCCCATATTTTCTTTCGGATGTTTCTGGAAGGTCTTGGCGCTAATTGGCGAGAGTTGGCAATTTGAAGGTTTGGAAAGTTCATAGGTTTGAGTGAGAGTTGAATTTGAGGCTATCGGGTTCGAATTGTTTCTTCGGGATTTGGAATAGGTTCGTTATGTCATTTGGAACTTCTGTGCAGTTGATGTCATTCCGAGTTGATTTGATATGGTTCGACATGAGTTTTTGAAGTTGAAAATACATTAGTTCATTAGGCTTGAATTGAGAAGTGATTCATAGTTTGTATGTTGTTTGGTGTGATTTGAGGCCTCGAGTAGGTCCGTATTATTTTTTTGGATGGGTTGGTATGATTGGACGGGGTCCCAAGGGACTCAGGTGAGCTTCGGACGAGTTTCAAACCATTTCTCCTTCATGTGTGATTGTTGGTTTTCTGCCGGTTTTGGTGTTGCGTATCTACAGTTGGTTTTTTGTAAGTGTGTTGGTTGCTGAGGTGGATTCTTGGTCGCACCTGTGAAGAATTCTTAAGGTGGTCGATGCCTGCAAGTGCGAGTAATGGACTCATCTGCGAGTCCATAGAAGTGGTTCTTATACGCAGAAGCGCATATGTTGTCGCAGAAGCAATGGGGAGCTGAGGTGTGTTGTTTCGCAGAAGTGGAGGTGTGGCCGCATATGCGGTTCCGCAGAAGCATGTATCTAGTCGCATATGCGACATAGCTCATATTGGAGGGTTGAGCTATTTTTATCACATTTTGAGTTAGAGAGCTCCGTTTTGGGCGATTTTGGAGGGGATTTTCACAATTTGGATTGGGGTAAGTATTTTTGACTCGGATTTATTTATACTTCATGATTCCAACCTCGATTTTAGTGTTTGATTGATGATTTTAATGTGAGAAATTGGGGAATTTAGTAAAAGCAACTCTAAAACATAAAATGAGATTTGAAGGTCGATTTGAGGTAAGAATTGGATGATTTTGGTATGGTTGGACTCGTATCGGAATGGGTGTTTGGAATTTATTAGTAAGTTCGGAAATGAGATATTACATCCCGTAATTTTTTCCTTCACTTGAATATAGATTCTGTAATATGTTATATTTTGATCTACTGTTTGTCATCCATGTATCACATCTTACTCATAATGCTTCCTTATCTCTCTTCTTATTCCCTGGTAATATTTCTGCCTATCCCTTTCTTTTGAAAACTTCAACAAGTCATTCTTTTTCTTTTAGCTCCCCTTGCTTCATTCATTGGCTCGTCGGTTTGCTCAACGTTCTTGCTCTACTAGGGATGGTAGCCATATTAAGGTAATATTTACCCCTTCCAGGATTCCAGTGCCTGCCTTTGTAGTACTCATATCTAGTTGTACTATTTGAGAGTGTCCTATCTAGGTATCTCACAAGGAGATCTATGAACACCTTTGTAATATCCTTCGGAAATTTCAACTAACACAAACCATCCATCCATCATTTGGGGTTACTAACCCTAGCCAGATCCTGCTATCCTGTCCTTCTCTTAAACCATATCCCTTAGCTCCCATAGGACATGACTGAGATAGGTGTGGCCGATTGTACGTGCATCTATTACTATTGAAGGTAATTCAAAATGCTTATGTCTCCCTTCCTGAATGGTAAATAATGATAATCTTTATTAACTGGGCATCTTGTAACCTTCTTCACCTTACTTCTTTTACTTGTTGCAACTTGTTCTAACTTCTTCGTTATTCCTTTTTACTGTAAGAGTGGATAAGTATTATGCTCCTTATCAAGAACCGTACACCTTTTAGTACACGCATGATCTGCTGAAGACTTCACATTTACTCATCATAAGCAAGATGCAAAATCGAGTTCTTCTAACTCAACACTTCCACAACTATACCTCTCATCGATCGTCTTTCTGAATGTAGGCATCGTCTTGTTACGAATAAAATAGAAGTTTGGAATTTGAATTCTCATAAGTGAGCTCTACCACACGATCTAGAGTAAGAAGAAAAAGTGATAGTCCTAAATTTCCTGTAGCCTCCTACTTATAAGTGTGGTGCACAACACACCCATAAACAAGACTCTACTAGACACGGCTTGTAGACTCCCTAGGATAGAACCGCTCTGATACCACTTTTGTCACGCCCCGAACCTGGGGGGCGAGACCGACACCTGGTGCCTCACCTATCCTTGCTTACCAACTTGCGACTAAGGAACTCTGAACATGTCATCTCATACTTTTTCCATGGGCCACATTGCACGATAATTTGCGATGCAAAATATAAAACTAACGCTGACTAAATGTCAACATAAAGCTGGGCCGACAAGGCCGTCATAACTACTATTGCTGACAAACCAACGAAATATACCTACAAGGCCTGCAAGCCCAACATACTTCACTAACTGACAGGATATGTCTACAAGCCTCTACTGATGTATATACTATGATCAGAATAGCTCCCCAACCTACTCATAACATATATGCATATATATACAAGATGTACGTAAGGCTCTAGACCCGGAAACTTCGAAAGGCATGGAGCTTACCGATCAAGCTGAACTCGGGCAACACTTAATGAGGAGGCCTACCCGTCTGTCTGTCTGAACCTGCACGCATGAAATGTAGCGCCCCCAGAAAGGGACGTCAGTACGAAATAATGTACCGAGTATGTAAGGAAAATACTTAAATCTGAAACTAAACTAATAATATAATAACTGCAAGTAGCTGGAAGTCAAATATAATCTGAAGATATGCTTACCTGCTGATACTGACTCAACTCTATCAATATAGTAAGTAAAATAATTGTCCGTCTCTATAAGGCTCAGTATATATATATAACTTCTCTATTATAGTAGGCTCGCTCATAGGCGCTCGGCCATACTAGGCTCTGTATTTTTACCAACTGGGCTTGCTCATAGGCGCTCAACCACAGTAGGCTCGGTATATAACTTACCATCTGATCAGAGGTTACCCAATAGGGGTCTGCCCATCGATTATAGCTCGATGGTAATAAAAATACTGTAATTTTATATATATAGACTCTCTACTCTCTTGACTGGAAACATAAAATACTCAAATGAATATGAAGTCCCGATAAATATAATATTGTAACTTACAAAACTAGAAAAATATACGTAAATTTTGGGATATGAATTTTTCTTTATGCCTCGTTATCAAACTCGTATAATTATAAGATCATGCCAAAAGAAAGAAGGGATAACCTTAACATACCTGAGTCGATTCTCTTGAGAAAGATTACACTGTACTTCCTTAGAATCACAAAATTCCGTTGCTATTACGTAGTATAACTTTGTATGAAATCTCACGTTTTTGAATTCTTGAAGATCCATGAAAGCTCATGTTACTGAATTATTTTCAAATGAAGCTCACGTTATTGAAATGAAGCTCACGTCCAGGAGTTCAAAATGAATTCTCTGAAGCTATTGAATATGAAGCTCACATTATTTATTGAATATGATGTTCACGTCCAGCGACTTGGAGCTCCAAAAATGAATTCTTTAAAGACTACTTGAATGAGTTCAATATGATGCTCACGTAAGTTATTTCAATGTCTTGCTTAGTATGTCCCACTTTCCTAATGACTAAGCCACAAATTCTTCTAATTGTGACACCAAATTTCATGACTTAAAGAGTCAATTAGTTAAATCTTGTAATGATGCCACGTTTTTGGCTCATCTTTATCCAACAACTAACCACTTAATCTTTTAATTAATTGGTTAACCCCCATTAACCAATAATTATCCAATTATCCACATAATTAGGTATTATCTCAAATTACTTAAAATACCACTCACTTTTAACACACTTTTCACACCTTAATTATTATGGTCATGTGGTACCTTGTATGGCACTAGTCCATAAATATTGGGTATGATAGCTCGGACTGTATTTTATCCCAACTTGTCAAACTTTGACGAAACTTATTTTCTTTGATTTGCTTACCCTCTCACCTTTACGAATTTACTTATCCCTTGTTTGAAATAACATAATACTTGTAACCTCAAAATAATTCCAATCCCGAACTTACGATGAAACTTTAACGTATGAAAAAAATACGGGATGTAATATCTCATTTCTGAGCTTTCATCAATTTACTTATGACGTATTTTCACGTACAAAAACATGGGGTGTAACATATTTGTTATGCCCCGAACCTGGGGGGCGAGATCGACACCTGGTGCCTCACCTATTCTTGCATACCAACTTGCGACTAAGGAACTCTGAACATGTGATTTCATACTTTGGCCATGGGCCACATTTCATGATAATGTGCGATGCAAAATATAAAACTAACGCTGAATAAATGTCAATATAAATCTGGGCCGACAAGGTCGTCATAACTACTACTGCTTACAAACCAACCAAATATACCTACAAGGCCTGCAAGCCCAACATACTTCACTAACTGACAGGATATGTCTACAAGCCTCTACTGATGTATATACTATGATCAGAACAGATCCCTAACCTACTCATAACATATATACATATATATACAAGATGTACATAAGGCTCTAGACCCGGCAACTTCGAAAGGCATGGAGCTTACCGATCAAGCTAAACTCGGCAACACTTAATGAGGAGGCCTACCCGTCTGTCTGTCTGAACCTGCACGCATGAAATGTAGCGCCCCCCGAAAGGGACGTCAGTACAAAATAATGTACCGAGTATGTAAGGCAAATACTTAAATCTGAAACTGAACTAATAATATAATAACTGCAAGTAGCTGGAAGTCAAAGATAATCTGAAGATATGCTTACCTGCTGATACTAACTCAACTCTCTCAATATAGTAAGTAAATAATTGTCCGTCCCTATAAGGCTAGATATATATATATATATATATATATATATATATATATATATATATATATATATATAT